>KN470364.1:620-26689 GCA_000787095.1 Periophthalmodon schlosseri | reverse complement strand
GTGTTTGGTAATATTACTTTGACATTTAGTAAAAGTAAGTATAAGTATAAGTATAAGTATAAGTATTATAACTACTTATGAGCTCACTTTCTCTTGGAGCCAATATACTGAGTTTATAAACCATCTATAAACCATCTCAGTTGGAAAAAAAGAAATCCTTTTAATCATAATGTAATGCTTGTACTGAGCAAGATTAAAAGGTTCATGAACAGATCTGATGGCCTACATTTTAAAGCAGATAATCTAAGTGTAATGTTCTGCCCCACTGCACAAGAGTTACACTAAAATCAGTGTATAAATGATGAATATGTTTGTATCATCTCTGGACCACATTTGAGTTACACCAGTCATTCATTGTATAGTATGAACTGCGTTTAATCTCCTGTACTCAATAAAGTTAAAAAAAACCATGACAATGTTCTGCTTTTTTAAGTAAAACAAAAATAAATAAAGTACAGCAAATGACTGTGAAATGAACAGTAATTTTACTGTAATTTGCATTACAGCACTACTGTAATATATTACGGTATCACTACTGTAATAATCACAGTCAATCACAGTCAAGTTACTGTAATTATTACAGTACAGATACTGTATGTTCAAAGTACAGTAGTACTGTAAAGTCCATCTACAGTATCGCTATTGTATCACTAGTAAGTTACTGTACAAAAGGATTACAGTAGTGATATTGTATGTTCAATGTACAGTATCAATCAATGTACTGTAGACACACTTTACAGTCATATATTACTGTAAAGTGGGTCTATAGTATCACTACAGTATCACTAAGCCATCACTACAGTATCACTACAGTATCACTACGCTACAGTAAGTTACTGGCATCAGCTGCCAGTAACTTACTGTAATATCGACAGCAAACTTTTTACAGTGCAGGAAATGGAGGACGTGTATTTAAAAGTGTGGTTCTGGTTTCCTTCTGCTCTGACTGACAGGCTAGAATCTATAAGGGGAGTCGGCCATGACAGCTGCCCAGCCATTATACGAGGTTTACTGTACCATCGGTGTACAGTGTGGTTGAAGGAACTATGTCTGAAAATGGGATGAATATACACTACCAGTCAAAAGTTTAGACACACATTTTCATTTATGTTTCTTCTTTAATATCATGATTATTTACATTGTAGATTCTCACAGGGTATCAAAACTATGAATAGACACATATGGATATATGAATATAGTAAACAAAAAATTTACTCAAACAAAACTATGAATAGACACATATGGATATATGAATATAGTAAACAAAAAAATTAACTCAAAATAACTCAAAACATGTTTTAGATTTATTTATTTATTTATTTTTTAATTAGCCATCCTTTGCTTTGAACCCTGGTTTGCACTTTTGGCATTTCAGGAGACTTTATCATGAAGCTCACTGAGAGAAGACCAAGGGCAGCGCTGTCAACAAAGCAAAGCTACCTTTATATGTCTTTTTTACCCGTCAGAATGGTGTGCGCTTTTAAGTGGAAATCGTGCACAACTATCTCATAGCTCATGTTGTTTAATTTATTACTATAGAATCAAGCCAGCTTAGCACTGCAGCAATTTTAAACTAAGCTGTTTTTGTCCCCTAAATTAAAGAATAAAAAAGTCAAATTTACTTAAAGGTGCACTGGTTTCCAAAGAGATGTTATTGCTTTGCCTGGAATGTTCCACTGTAGGGCATTAAACCTATCTATCTTGTATTTGTTTAATTACAGATATTTTAATTGCTATAAAATATCTTAAAGCAAATGCATTCTTTATGAGAGCGGGGTTGCATCTCTGCAGATGTGACTTGTAATGTGGCCTGGTCTCCATGGAGATTGATCACTTTAATACAATACTATAGAAGCAATAACATCCCCACAAGCAGGTGATGGATGCTCTGCCAGAAAAGTTACATAGTGGACTTTTTACTTCAAATAGATACAAGTAACCAGTAACCAGGAATTACACCTAAACATGGACTGACTTTTGCACACACCGTTAAGTCCAGTGACCTTTAGCCCTGGAGAGATGAGTGCGTTCTGGACCAGTGGATGTGGGGCATTTAAGTGCCAGCAGGAGCGAGGGGGTTTGTTTGTCCATTCACAACCAGAGTGTTTCCCAGTAGACCACCTCTTCCCATATAACGCATCAAACTTTGAATTTCAAATTTACACTTTCTCCTGATATATTTCCCACTAAGAGGATGAAGTCTAACCTGGCCAGAAGATGAACTCGCAAACTCACAAATGAGAATCCTGGTGTTGTGACTGGGCCCAAGCCGCCACGGATTCAGACTAGTGATGGGATAATAAACAATAATATTGTGATAAAAGGGTCAACAATAATCGTTTGTGGGACATTTTATATAATCGTGAGAATCGCTAACAAAGATAATCGCCATTGTATCACCATAATGTGCAGAACAAACACTTATCCATGATGTTTTCTTCTAGATCACTGTTGTTACATTGTTGTTATAGTACAATACTGTAACAGTTGTTTAAACATGAAACTTATTTATAATATAAAATTAAAATTATTTATATCATAACATTTTTTAAACTGTCAGCAACTTTAATAATTATTGTTATATAATTGTTAATTGCAATTATTTTGGCCATGATTATCGTGACACCAAACTTCAGTATTGTCCCATGCCTAGTTCAGACCAATCACAGGCATTGCCGTTTGGGCAGAAGCCAAAGTTAAAGCTTCCCAAGTAACCAAAACAAACATGGCAACCTTTTAGAGTCAATATGGATTTTTTTCTTTTTGAAATACTTGCAGAGGGAAGAGCTTTGTGCATCTCTCAACTGGATGTATCAAAAGTTTGATGTTTCGGCTTGTTCTGCTGTTGTGACGCTTCAACCAATCAGATTCAAATATTTGTCATGACGTTGCAGCTTTTCCTGAGTGATTTCAGCGAGAGCCGTTCCAGATTGATAATGATATGCAGCCATAATGATGAGAGTCTGTGTTGTTCATCTGTAAGTGGTCATAATGTTACGGTTAATTTTGGTATGTACTTGGACTAGCATCTTGTCTTTAATGTTCCTCTGTGCATCCCTCCTCAGCAGCAGTGTAAATAATTCAGAGTCCTCGGTAAAGCGGGTTCTATTCTGGTCCAGACTTAGAGATGGGTCGAGTCACTGAGACGTATCTCAAAGTGCAATGGTAGACCAAGATGAACTGGTTTAACCCTGGTTTGGGTCTGGTTTAGCCCTGGTTAAGTTGTGGTTCAGTAATGGTTCAATTCTAATAGCCCTGGTTGAGCCCTGGTTCATTCCTGGTTCCGGTCTAGTTGAGTGCTGGTTCAGCCCTGGTTCAGTCCTGGTTCAGTCCTGGTATAATCCTGTCCGTCCCTGGTACAGTCCTGGTCCAGTCCTTGTTCACTCCCTGTTCAGTGTTGATTCAGTCCTGGTTCAGTTATGGTTCAGTCCTTGTTCAGTCCCTGGTCAGTGCTGGTTTAGTCCTGGTTCAGTGCTGGTTCAGTCCCGTCGGTCTCGAGTCCCTGTTTTAATCCCTGCTCCCTGGATGACGTCCCCAGATTAAACATGGAGAGTGAGTAATCTGTAAAACATCTGCCTCAGAGCAACGTCATTGGACTACACTTCAGACACTTCATTTATAATTTATTACTGAAAATCTTTTTGCGTTGGACCAGAAAAAAAGACATTTTTAAAAGTTCAATATTGTATCATTTATTAATATTGGATTTTGAAGTACTAATCTAAGACTATTAGGCTAAAATTGGAAAGTGCCAGAGCTAAACCAGAGCTGTGCATAGAGGGGTGCAAGATGAATAGGAGTCGAATCAGAATTAGCTTTTGGAGGCCCGCTGCAGGTATTTCAGATATATTAAGTTCTTTGCTAATATTTTTCTCCCTGTCTTAATGATATTTTAAAGAGCCCATATTATGCTATTTTCTGACCTGTTATAATGTACCTGGAGTTGTGTTTTGTTTCATTCACACATATTTAACATACAAACCCTGCATATTTAGGTTGAGTTCTTCTCTCAAACTGAAAACACTCTGTTCCACCTTGTGATGTCATGAGGTAATACAGGAAGTAGTAGTAGTACTGTGTTTTTAAACTCCATACACCTTCATTAGAATCACTTGGACAATTTCAAGCCTAGAATTGCCGATTTCTGCTTAACTAAATGTAAAAGGTAGCTTTTCACCACTTCATGACATCACAAGGTGGAACAGAGTATTTTGATCTTTGGAGATGTAAACAGACTAATAATAAAGGGTTACTCAAACATGTGTGAATGAAACAAAACACAACTCCAGGTATGTTTTTGATGAGGTAACAATATTATAGGTATTTTAGTAATATTAGGTTCTTTGCAAAGATGTTTCTCCCCATGTGTCCAATGGGGTTTGAATATAAAACCTGCTAATTATGCAGTTTAGATTTCCATGTTCTGAAATGAATGGGATTCCTGCAGACATTTAACAGATAGTATTTCTTCTAATATTGTCTTCTCTCAAAATGTTAATCCTCCTGGATGTAACTGAAGTGTGAACTGAATCCCGTTACAATACATAATTACAATACAAGCAAAGTAACAAGTCAATCTTTTTCAGAAGTTATCCAACCTCTGCAAAACCCTGAGTAAAACCTTAAATGCAGTGTATATAGGATGCACTACAACTGTCAAAAGTATGGAAAATCAGAGCAGCCTACTAATCAATACTAAAACTTATATCGAAACTAGATGCCCATTTGAGCAAGTATCGATACTGCAAAAAATCACAGGACAAAATGTGAGCTTTCCTGAACAGTTAGTGTCATTTTGAGCTTTATCAGAACAAATATAAGACTAAGATAAGAAAGTACAATTATTCTGATGAATTAAAAAATTACATTCTATTACTAAAAAAGAAGTATGTTTTATCTTCATTGTGGTATCGTAATGGTATTGGTATTGGTATTGAGTACTGAGTGAATTCCTGGCATCAGGTTTAGGATTGTGACAACATTAGGATGCACTATTGTTTAAAAAAGGTACCAGAATCACAACTGAACCTGGGTTGCCAGTGCCTTAACCTGCAGATTGAGAACACATACAAGTTTCTCATTCTCAGTATATGGACAGACCATGTCACTCTCTGAGCTGCAGAGGCTGCACTAGCACTGATTCATGATCGGCTGCAGGTGCTGGGTTTAGGTAGTGACCATTCAGATCAGAGAGAGTCATTTTAGTTCATTCTGCTTTCTTTTATACAAACAACTTCCACATTGTGCCCACTGTTTCTGTAATAAGAATAAATCACCTTTACAATGGGTGTCAGTGAAGTCAGTATTTGATTTGAACATGTTTACTTCGTATTTGGCACGCACTGATACGCCACGTTTATGAAATAGTAGCTATCTTACATACTTCAACTAAACAAAGTCTGGTTCAAACCTATAATAAGACCAAACCAAAACTAGAATCAATGCGTTGTATGTTTAGCATTCCCAGTGCACTGTCTGAGCTGCACAGTCTGCAGTGACACGTCTGGAGCCCCCCTGCGTTGCCTCGAGGCAGGATTCCGCACATTGTGACTGTTTAAAGTGGGACGCCTCCAGAGCTCCCCCAGCCACACATCAATACCATTACATACACAGAGAGAGCGCTAGAGAGAGAGAGAGAGCTACACCCAGAAGTGAGGAGGAGGAAGCGATCTGCGCAGTTTAAATTAGGCCCGACTAAATCTGGGCCAACAGCCTGTGTCAAATGTGTCCAGCATACAGACCTGGAGGAGGCAAAGTGCAGCTAAGAGACTGTTTAGTCCTGGTTTAATCCTGGATTAGACCTGGTTTATTCCTGGTTTAGATCTGGTTTAGTCCTGGTTTAGCATGTTTTTTGCTTGCTTAAATCCAGGTTTAGTGAGTGGTTTAGTTCTGGTTTAGTCCTAGTTCTGGTTTAATCTAAACTTTAGTCCTAGATTTAGTCCTGATTTATTTCGTGTATAAACTTGGTTTCGTCTCTGGTTTAGCCCTTCTTAAATCCTGGTTTAGTCCAAGGTTTAGTCTTGGTTTATTCCTGGTTTAGTCTGTGGTTTAGTCCTGGTTTAAGCCAAGGTTCAGTCCTAGTTTAGTCCTGGTAAAGAAGACCTGGTTTGGTCCCTTGCATACTGCCCAATATATTCAACCATTCCACATTGATTGGGTCCTGTAATAGTCCTGGTTAAATTCTGGTTTAGTCCTCATTCCATTTTAGTTTTGCTTTAGGATTAAAGCACAGGATTAAAGGTTCTGTTCTTGCATCAGTCCTAATATCGCATAACTCTTTAATTGTGTAGTTGCTGTTGTAAAATGCTGCGTCAGATGAGAGGATGCTCTGGATTACAGGAGCCTCAGGTGGACCTTAAACGCCTCACGGTTAGGTCCCTGTACTCGGCTCACATCACAGGACAGCTCTAATTAAGCCTCAAAGCAGGTCTAGACTTCAGTTCCCATGGGCCTTTTCTTCAGGTCAGAAAGCCTTTGATGATGTTAATACGATGAGTTAAAGTTAAAAGTCTACACTAACAAACAAAGAAACAAAGAATAAACATCATATAAAATGAAATACTTTGGGTACTTTGGTGCATGAGTTATAATAATATTAATTAAAAGTACATGAGTGATATTGACAAGACTTTATAGATCAATAATCATAATTTTATATAGCTTTTTATAAATTTTCGATATGGATGAAAATGTCTCACTTGGCATACAGTACACATTTGATTTGATATTTCACAACCGTGTCACAGTAAGTCCACATATGGACATGGAGGAAGCATTTCACCACTATCACTCACCCCCGCTGCGTGCTGTATTGTCCCATAATCAGGAAGTGTGCTGCTAGCATGCTAATAGTTGCCAACTTCACCATCACTGTAAACTCCACACTCAAAGTTGTGAAACGCGGTTATAAACTCATTATGGTGAATGTTTAGGATGTTCAGAATGCATAAGGTAAGTGAGGAATAAGTTTGGACCACTGCAAACTGTTTCAAATAAACAAGTTGGATTTTTTGTTGGGTTTTTTTTGTTTTTTCATGTTTTTAACCCCTTAGAGCTCTGGCCTATTTTTCTTAGGCCTAAAATGACTTCCAGTTCAAACTCAATCTGTGTCTGGACTCTTTGGAGCGCAGACAAATGGCTGGGCTCTTTGTGAAGCTGAGGCTCTGTAGTTTTGGCCTCTGTCTGATCTATTCTCATTAAAAGTGGAACACGCTCTGCCCAGAGGAACATCAGAATTCAAATCCTGCGTCATTTTTTTTGGTAAATATAAGAATAGGTATAGCCGGTGTCTGGAGGAATCAAGGAGTTAGAGCAGTAGTTTGAGCATTTTTTGGGTCTTGACAGTTCTCATGTCAAAGCTGAAGCGTAGCTCACAAAAATTTGATTTAGGGACTTGAAATTAACATTAATATAAAAGTCTTATTAATTTTTGGTGAATTTTAGGGTTATTTTTTATTTGTGGATTTGGAGTACAAACTGGTCCTGATTCTTCTTCTCAGAATGGTTGATTTGACTGAAAATAAGTGGATTACAGCTTTCCATTAATGTTTGACTTGTCCAGGAGATTGATAGTTCTCTTTTATCAGAAGGTGGACAAACAGAAATTAATTAAGCAAAGTACAAGGACCCATCTGACTCTTAAGAGGTTAAGACAGGGCCTTCAATTATTGTCTAAAATGAACCATGCAGGACCCTCATCGCACTAAAGTGTTCAAATAAAGCTTTATGTCTTTCCTTTAAGCTATTATTTAAAGGAAATATTGGCCTATGCAGGAGACTTGGTGTTTTTCTAGCAACAACCTGTCCCCTTCATTTTGAAATTTTGAAAAGTCCCTGTCTCTCCTCTCCCGGACCGTTCCAGATGTTCTTCACTTTGAACTCCACTAAACCTTTATTTGTGCTGAGTGTCTGAACACGTCCCACCTGCCCCCCCTTCCCCCTCTCTCTCTCCGCTCCTGTACCTGTACTATACACCCCTATGAGACAGACTGACACCATAATTACCCCTCTTTCTCTCTCTCTTTGGGGGGGTGGGGGGTGGGCAGGATGTGTTGGGGGCAGAAACATGGCGGTTGTCTATAATTACAGAGCAGTGATGACAGGACGGAAGTGTCTCACCTCTGAGCACTCCTCCAGCGTGTAGAAGAGGAGATCTGAGTGCTTTATTTTCTACTAAGGAAGAGAGATTTGGAGATTTGTGCAATTACAAGAATGCAAAGTACAAGTAGTAACAAAAGTTCGTACACAAGCATAAGCAGTTAACAGCACTTGAACTGAATCATGACAGAATATTTTCTAATCGTCAATTATCAGCTTTCGAGCAGGGTTGAGCAAAGTTCAGATTAAATTGGAGGATTTTGTGGAGTAGTAAACTTTCATTTTCATTTGTGCTTTTGTCTGCTATGTAGTTATATTCTATGACACCTGTGGGTCATTGTGTTGTATTTTGGACATATAAAATTGCAATATTGATGTAAAACAACTTAATAAAAGTAAGAGGTCCGCTAACTTCCAGGTTGGAAAATCGCAGGGCCCATGGGAGCCGTCATCCTAACAAAGTAAGTGAAGAGCAGTGGGCGTGTACCGGTGGCAGTGAAAACAGGGGTAGTTTGGAGCAATGAAATTCTGAGTATAAAGATTACTCAAACTTTGAGTAGGTAAATGAAAATGAGAAACAATAATAAGCCGTAAAAAGCCCTAAAAAGTCAATTTCAATAACAGGCATTTAAAGAATCCTGAATTGTGCTATATAAACTCCAATTCAATATATATTGCTGTTACAAGTGTCATGCTTCCAATAAAATCTTTCATCTGAAGCAGAGGCCAACTCCCCGAGAATCAATATCAAATCTAGATCAAAGTTTTATGATTTCAACTGAACCAAAAAATAACATAGACACAAGGCGACACTGCTTTGATCGAGAGAATTGGGGTGGACATGATGTAACCTAGTCACCTCCAGGGGGCAGAAGTTCATTCTCCAGTGCTATAAATCAAATTGAAAATCCTGTTTGAGAGGGAAAATGCCTTGGGAAAAGGAAAGACGAATCAAGGACATATTACAAATACAAGTACATTGATTCACATAATGAGGAGCAGTGTGGTTGCACAGTGGTTAAGACTATATAACCCTCCATATGAGCTTTGCCATGTCTATGCAACCTTATCTGACCTGTATAATAATACTGTAACAGAAGCCAGTGCCATGAGTGTGTTAAATTAGTATTGCTAATGCACAGGGGTAAAAACAGAATACAGCTATTAAAGAGGGGGAATTGCACTTCTATGGTGTGCTAATACTACTTGTGCTAATACTACTTGTTTTGAAAATGCTATATTCGACCAAAACAACATATTAAAATGTATAATTAGTTTCAGTTTCGTTTTTGATGCTCTGATTCCCCCCTCCCTTTTATTTCCCCTTAAGAATGGTACACAATCAGCATGCATTCTGCTAATGAACCGCTAATGAACCTACTGCACATCGCATCAGGTTTGTAAAGTGGTTGTGTGGGTGACGTAGGCGTTACTGCTAAAAAGCCATAAAAAGGGTTCGAATAGGGTTCGGGAGAGATCGCTAGATTACTCAAAGATGCATGGATGACATCTAAAACCCTATTCAGGCATGTTTTGATGAGGGAACAATGTTATAACATGATAGAAAACTGCAAAAAGTAAATTTTGCATAACACCCCCTTTTTAAGTATAAAAGACTAGCTCTGATATGGATTTTCTTTTTTTCAGCTGATACAATAACCAATGTTTGTCTTGTAGTTGATTAACAACTATATTTAAATAACAACTTATTTTATTTCAGATATAATAATTGTTGTACTTTTTACAATGATTAAGTGAGCATACACCCACCTTTTACTGGTATTACTCTTCTATTGTCGTTTGAAACAGAAAAAAAGGAGTAGCCTCAATACATTTCTATAAAAGACAATAGGTAAAAGGCCTATATGAAACCAAAATAAAATGATATAAACTAACCATACACAAATTACAAAGTGCAACAACTTAACAGTCAGTCAGTAGAATTATGTTTTGGCTGTGGAAGAGAATTCATAAGGTCAAGCTGGACACTGCACATAGATATTGTGGGTAGATACTAGCGATTTCTGTCCAGTTCAATACAAAGTCACAGTTCTGGACCACGGCTCGCTATTGACTGTTTCATTACTATACTAACAATTGTCCAAGCTTTAACAGAGAATTATTGAGCAAGGGTTTGTGGATGTGAAAACGCAAGTAAAGACGTACCAGGGATGGAGAAATTCATTTGATACAAAGTGCAACCAGGTTAAAAAATTCCTTCCGCAACAAATCTGCTAATACCTGAGATGCAAATTATTAAAATTCGATATGGAACTACAAGACCAAAGCCAGTACAAAGATCGGGTCAGAAATCTCATCTTCAACAACTGTTCTTCAAATCCAATGTTATTATGTGCACAAATCCGGCTTTGTATGAATTATAAATGAGATTTTTCGTAGCCAGTACATTTCACGCTATCACCTCCGCTAGCTTCTATACACCGGGCTAAAGGTGTGAATAAAACACGAGGCGGACCAGGATCTCAACTCTGGACAACACAACCTAACATGGGAATTACTGACAAGAAACAAGCAGCGAACAACCTCTCCGATGTAAACAAACAATTCAAGGTCCTATATACTGCAATGGGTGCAAATAATACAAAAATAATTGAAATCTCATTCACACATATTTGAGTTCACATAATTTTTAAAGCTGTTTCCATTTGCAGGGCTCAAAACACTTGGTATCACTGCATGATGTCATCATGTGGTATTCCAGGCGGTCTGGATATAAAAGTTTACACAAATTCGCAGGATTCTGACCAGTTCTGGAATTTAAAAAATCCTTGAATGCATAAAAATACCTAAATTAAAGGCCTTGCTCCTGTCTACATCTAATTATAAATCACTTTTGTGCCCGATAATCAGGAAGCACGTGGTTAGCATGCTAGTTGTTGTTAGCCTTACCGTGACGGCACACTAGCTTTTAATTGACTATAGCTTCATTCAGTATTTAGGCCAATTCCTTTCAGTGGAATTTGGTTAGGAAACCAGAATCAGGAATGAACTGCCTTTAGTTGTTTTTATTTTAGGTTGTATTATGTCAAAAACCAAAGTTACAAGTTTTTAAACTAGAAACTTTTAATTGTACCAACAAAATGCTATTTGACATACTTAAAATATTCATAACAACAACAACGAAACATGGACTTTACATTTTTCGGGATAAAATATAAAAAACATACTAAATTTGAAATTTGTTTGTTCACTAAAACCCAGAAACAGCCAAAACAGAAAATGAGAATGAAACTTACAGCGTGCAGCACTCCATCATGGACACAGGCTCCTGCAGAGACATACACAGTTAGACATTGGTCCTGAATATGGTGTAACAGTCACTGTGTTTGCATGTATTTCTAACTTAAAAAGTAATGTCCCTGTGTCTCCATGGGGTCTTTTTGTAGTTCACACCTCTGAAATGCATGGGATTCTCAATTTAGCACAAAGTTTAGAAGTTAACATTCTAAAATAGATGAAAAGGTTAATCAAGGAGAAGTCTTTTGCCCAAGGACACTACAACAATAACAATACATGGCATTGGGGATGAAGCGATGCAAATATTTCAATCAACTCCTCTCAATCTGATTTATTTGTTTTTCTATGTATGTCCCTGCAAGGCTTCCATAGCAACTTTCTAACAAAATTATACATTAAACAACTTTTACACTCTGAAACTTGGGATTTTTGAGCTCATAGTTAAAGTCATTATCTCGTGATTTTCCTTAATGTCACCTTATTTGTACTGATCTGAAATAGTTCTCATTCTAAATTCGTGTGCATCAAAGCAATATGCAAGTCCATGGAGCTCTTTCTGTTTGTGGCTTTAGGCTGAAAATAACCAGGCTTTATTTAACTGGCTCAGATGAACTTGATCTCATTATGGAGGTGATTCTGATGCAAGCCTATGGACTAAACTGAAACTTCCATATCAGCTGTCCCTTGAAGCACAAAGTACAGCGTTATAGACAACAAAGTAGAGCAGGAAGATATGACAAAAATTATGACTCACGACTTTAATTTGTCTAATTTAA
Source organism: Periophthalmodon schlosseri (assembly GCA_000787095.1). Lineage (NCBI taxonomy): Eukaryota > Metazoa > Chordata > Actinopteri > Gobiiformes > Gobiidae > Periophthalmodon > Periophthalmodon schlosseri. The sequence goes on along the minus strand of KN470364.1, from coordinate 14,558 downwards.
AGCCAAGAAATATGTTTTCAATATAAATTTCCTGAACAGTACAGACTTTTAATCATTACTATATGGGCGACAGTAGCTCAGTTGGTAAAGTCTTTGTCCACTCATCTGAAGGCTGGCAGTTCAAATCCTGCTCTCGACATAAAACATCATTGGTTGACCATTGGTTGACCATTCAGATCCGGTGCAATTCCAACTCCCACACATGAATGCTGTCATTGTGTCCTTGGGCAAGACACTTAACCCACCTTGCCCCCAGTGTCTGTGTATGAATGTGAATGGGTGAGTGGTTCCTTGATGTAAAAAGCTTTGAGTGCCTTGAAGGTGGACAAGCGCTATATAAAAATGTGACCATGTTTTCAATATAAAGGTGCACTAAGTAACTTTTGTCATGTTTTGTTTGAACTGTTCCGCAGTATAGCATTAATGTATCTACCTTGCCTCTATTGTATATGGTTGTATTTATTGCTCAAAAAATGCATTGACAATCTATACCAGGAGCAGGGTTGCCTCTCTGCATAAACTGTAACTTGGCTTTTTGGAGTCACTTCCTTCTCTCTATGAAGATGGATCAGTTTAATGCCGTACTGTGTAACATTCTTAGCAAAGCAATAACATCTCCATGGAGAAAAGCATGCAGGTGGTGGACCTCCCACCATAAAGTTACATAGTACACGTTCAACACAGAAAATAGTCAAATTTCTTTCTCCAAACCCGATGCTTTTACTGCCAGAGGATTGGCTGTAGACCTCTCGATTAAAAGACCCAAGCATTGACAATAAGAAATGATTGAATCCCAATTAAAATTTGATTAACTGCACAGCCCAACAAGCCCATATTATGGGGGGCTCAGATATTAAACCCTATTTCTATATATAGTTCCAATCAAATGTCAGTTGTCTATTTTCTATGGTCTGATAAAGACAGAAAAGCCTTAAATCCTGGAGCATAGAGCTGTCTGTCGCCACCTTCTTGTTTTGGAAACTTTCAGAATCCTCGGTGTGTGGCTGAGTGGTTCGCCCTCTGGCCCCAAAACAATACCCCAGCTACTCCTACAAGGAGAGAGGGGTCCCATACAAGGCAGGGGAGAGGTCAGTGACGAGCGGGGAGCAGGGGGGCCTTCAGGGGGGTTTGAGAGAGAAGGAGAAGTGACCATGTTGAACTTTAGTAATTACAGTGTCATTGATCAAGATTTTAAATGCAATCTTAAAAATCTCAACTACCTCAGTCTACTTTGCGCTGACGTTGAAGAAATATTGAACTAGGGCTGTATTCGACTAAATAAATTCTCAGCTGACTAAAGACATGCCCTGCTAATCCATTTGTCGACTAAAAAGGGGGCGTGGCAAGAGCGCTCAGATGTATTACGTATCTCTATGGTAAATGGTCACATTTTCAACCTTCAAGGCACTCGAAGCGCTTTACATCAAGGAACCAGTCACTCATTCACACACACAGTCATACGCCGTGTACTACATCAAGGAACCAGTCACTCATTCACACACACAGTCATACGCCGGTGTACACAGACACTGGGGGCGAGGTGGGTGGGTGAAGTGTCTTGCCCAAGGACACAACGACAGCATTCATCTGTGGGAGCTGGAATCACACCGGCAACCTGTGGGTCAGTGGATATGACCGCTCAACCGATGATGTTTATGTTGAGAGCAGGATTGAAGTAAAATTATTGGTCAACGAATACAAATTTTGGTTGACTAAAAATCATCGACCCTTTAATCAACCGAACGACTAAGGGACTTCAGCTCTATATGGAACAAATAATTGGGTTAAAAGTAAACATTTTGTTGACATTTTCTGTAAATATGTTAAGGAAGACCAATTAGGTTTTCCACTTTGTTGCTCCTCTATCTTTTGCACTTGTTGCTTGGGGCTGGAGTTATCAGCTCCTATGGGCCTTAGGGGGTACTTCCGGGACGTTACAGCACGACTACACTCAAACACAGAGGAGTGGTGAAGTGGAACTGATTTTATCTTATATTGGTTCCTTACAATCCCGTTGCTCCCACAGGCGAAGTAAGAGAGCTGACTTAAAATAGACTCGCTTTAGGGCACAAAAAGTTACCTTTCCGTCTAAGCAAAACTGCAATGTTTTATTTTTTAATACTTTTCATACTTATATTTGTCTGAAATCTGATGTCCCTCTTTTGTATTTATTTACTTAACCTGTAATACTTGTCTCTGCTTCACAACTTGGCTCTATACCATGACCCTTAAAAGTGCATCCTTTAGTCCACTAACTTCCCTTAATCTATTATATCTTGAATAGATGAATGAATATTGCATTAATTAATCAAACTTATTGTTTTTTTTAATGTTCTGAACGTCTTAGTTGGTACTTTAACCTACTGTTGTTAGTTTAACTTTTGCCTCCAGTTGCATCCTTTGGCCCGTAACTCCTCTCATTATGTGTCCTATCTTTCCACACTTGCCTCTCATTCTATACCATGCCAGCGTTCGTTGTTCCTTCCATCTCTACTCTTCGCTTCTTAGATTCTACTCTCCTCGTTCCTAGTTCCCTCTACCTTAACTGGAAAAAGTTGCGGAACACATTTCCATGCAGTTGTGCGCACTGGTTATGTCGAAAAGTGGACCTAATTGGTGATTTCATGGACAAACTGTGAAATGCAAGGAACTGTGGAAGCAGTAAGGCGCTAAATCCTACCGTCTATCCCCAGGGAAAGTGCCAGGACCGCGGCCAGAGCGATCACTCCAGTCGGTCCCCTCATGATCCAATGCTTTTCCCTTTTTTAATCCACGTAAATCCAATGTTAGCGAGCGGATATCTGTGTCGATGCGGGGCAAACACAGTGCATTATTAATCCCCCTTGCGTCAGGAAAAGCTCCGTGGAGGAAACCAGAAGTGTGTCGGGGGGTTCGCAATGCTCCCGTGTCCGCCTGGGAAGCGCTGTGAGACGAATCGGAATGCAGCGCGAGTCGGTAACTTCCACGGAGCTCCCCGAAAAGCAAATTCCTTTAAAGACCGCGCAAAAAGAGTCCGATCCGATGTTCAGCTCGTGCATGTATGGGAACACCGTGCACGCGCATACGCAAGGTGCACGTCCCGGGAATAGATCCAAAGAAGAGCGAAAGAAAGCTACGAGAAGGTGAGAAGAGGAGGGGGTAGCGCCGCTGAAGAGGAGCGGAGCGCGGCGCGGAGTGGCGAGTTCGCGGAGAGTTGCTGGTTGTGTAGTAGCTCCGAAGGGGACAGCCCACCTCCCACCGCCCCTCTAGGCTCCCTCTCTCTCTCTCTCTCCCCCCACTGACACGGGTTTACCCCCGTCTCACCCACTAATGGCTCTTGACGCGTCCCGATCCAAGTTTATTACCGAGCCAATTCAGCGCAGCGAGTGTGTCCAAGCGGAGCCAGTTCATTTGTGCCATTTGCCATTAAACGAGAACGAAATGGGCAGAATTAAGCTCGAAACTTGGAATCAGATATCACTAGCGCAGGCTTTGTTTCAGTCGTGAAAATGTGGGCTTTAGAAACTACTTATTCTAACTTATTGCTTTCCATGCATAAATTTGTCCTCTACATTGCTGGAAGAATCCATAGTTTTGATGCAAAATAAGTCACTAATTTCACCAAACTTTTATTGAAGACAAGAAGGCTGTAACTAATGAGCTAAGTACATTTGAAAGCTGCCGGTTAAATCCCTGACACAACTGGCTAATGTGTCCTTAGGCAAGACACTTTCCCTGTATTGTATATACTTCAGTGTTCGTTAACTGAATAATGTGTTTGCGTGGTATTGTTTATTATTTGATGTTACCTTTCACCATACTTACTTTTATTTTTTTGTAATGCAGTGGTGCAGTGGGTTTAGTTTATAGCCTGAGAACCAGAGGGTTGTGCATATTCTTACTGTGGCAAGACACATCACCGACACTGCGGCTCATCTCTTCTGCCCACCTCCCCCCTTCCCTCTCTTTCTCTGTCTCTCCCCTATCCCAACCTCTCTCTCTTCTCCTCATCTCTCACTTGCCTATCTTTCTCACATCCTCATTCTCTCCTCCTCTCATCCTTCTCCCCATCTACCTTGTCTACCTGCCCTCTCTCTTCTTCCCCCACCCTCTCTCCTTCCTCTTTTTCCTCCTCTCTTTCTCTTCCCCTCCTCTCCTTCCCTTCTTCCCATCTACCTTGTCTACCCATCCTCTCGCTTCTTCCCCTCTCCATTGTAGATCTTTCTCACCTCTCTCTCTCACACACACCCTCTCTCTTCTTCCTCTTTTCTCTCCTCTCTCTTTCTCTTCCCCTCCTCTCCTTCCCTTCTTCCCATCTACCTTGTCTACCCGTCCTCTCTCTTCTTCCCCTCTCCTTTGTCTATCTTTCTCTCCTCTCTCACACACACACCCTCTCTTCTTTCCCTCTCCCACACTTCTCTTTCTCAGTCTCTTTCTCCTCTCTCGCTAGCTTCTCTCTCTCTCCCACATTCTGTTGCTTCCCATTCCCATACCATCTTTCTCCCTCCTCCCCTCTCTCCCTTCTTCCCCTCTCCCTCCTCTCTTTCTTTCAATCTCCCCCTCGCTCCTCCTCCTCCTCTCTCTCCCTTCTTCCCCTCTCCCGCCTATCTTTTTCTCACTCTGTCACCTCTCCTCCTCCCTCTCCTTGGTGGTCTCTCTGGAAAGAAAAGTCACACATGTCCTGTTTTGGAATTCCTAATGAGCAAAAGCCAGTGAACCGTTCCAATCCCTTTGTCTGGGCAGAGCACTGAGGAGTCACTCAAGATTGTGAAGACAAAAAGACTATTAAAAACTGGCCATTTGAGTTGAGACCAAGACAATTTACATTTCAGATAACGTCCAAACATTCTGTATTCCCGGAGTGTTTATTCTTGTAGTTGTAGTTGTGCAGATTTTGTAGTGGGGTGGGATACATATTGTGACAAAATTAACCAACTTATACACTGTTTGCCTGGGATCCAGGATACACACTTTTTCAATGCTTACAAGGAAAAAAGAAAGGAAAAAATATATCACAAGGGACTGAAAAACATGGCGGATTTCTGCAGAATCCATAAGCGAAGCACTAAAGTCTGTTAATCTGAGGTGGGATAAATTTGGTTTCATTTGTAAATGATGGTTACCAATGAGCTCCTTCATTTCACGTGTCACTGAAATAAACAAATCTGATTGGATGATCATGTTTGGTTGTGGTTTGAGATGCGACGCAGGGCGCGGGGACCAGACTAATATCCCTATGTATAAAAAATACAGACAGATTTCATTCTGGATTTGACCGGCAAATAAATTGTGATGTTCAACATTTTCCTTGTCAAAGTACAGTAGTTTGTAAAAGATAAGCTGTATTTAAAATCCTAAAATTTGACTTACCTAATTTCTACTAGTCCCGGGAATATTTGCAAGAGACATAAAAATGCCACAAACAATAAAAGCAATTTGAATAAATATGCTGTGTGCTCAGAGATAATTGAAATATAAACTATAAGAGTAATGTATTCTCTAAGATAAACTGAAGCATACTTACCCTAATGAGGTTCCTCATGAGACTAATAGAGTCCTGCTGTTGTTGTTGCTATTGTTGTACCTGGGGAAAAGAGAGATATACTAAAAAGGCCAATAAACCAATACAACAGGCTGTGTGTAGGATTGCTGCAGGCAAAGAAAGCAGTGGATAGTAGAATTTAAACAAGATATATTGTGCTTTTTTTGAGTATTCAGTATTAAACTATACGTAGATCATTATTTTACATTTTGTTCATTTTACACAGCAATATTGATCTGAAATGGCAAACAGGTCAATTGATTTCCTGCTCAGAACTACAGAACTGAGAGGCTTCATTATGGCATCTCGTCATAGGTACAAGCCCACTCAGAGTAAGGACACGCAATAAACACAAACAAAATGAAAAAAAAAAACAAAAAAAACATGCTTTTGCTTTGGTCTATTTTTCAGTTCAAAAGTTACATACTGTGGCTTTAATTCTGAAAGACTACAAGAGAAAGACAAAACACCAATGGTTAATAGTCAGCACTGTAATAAGCTGTAGTTTTGGTGATGGGGTTTCTCCTAAGAACAATCACAGATTTTAATCCATTCATTGGAATCAGTCGTCTAATATTGGAGGGGCAACAGAACACGGCCGCTGTCAAACCAAAACATGCACCATAGGTAATCCTCCAGCTAAGGTCATCCAGACTAAGACTAGCTCAAGATCTGGAGATGGGTCCCCACTGCTCTTGACAGGTTGCACCAGCGGCACTGAAGGACGGGTCAAATTTCCCACGGGGACAGTAAAGGCTAATGTGGTTTGTTGATGAAGTCATCTTTGGCCTTTCAAATTAATGTTGTTGTGATGTATGGCATAATTTCAGTTAGGGGGACTCTACAGGAGAATTACTGTTTCTGCAAGAAATATCAAAATTTAAGACACAAATTTGTGGGGATTGGCTCCACAAACTTACTAATGTATCTTTAGGGTTGATAAACTGCATCACTTTCAACATAATTTCATCAACAAATCTGTAATCTGAAAGTTAAAACGGCAAATTCTACCACAGAATTCTGACCTCCCATCCAGCTCAATTCTAGATTCTATTTAGCTGCAAGCAGACCAGGTTCAGATGGTATTAGTATAGAGCTCAATTCTAGATTCTATTTAGCTGCAAGCAGACCAGGTTCAGATGGTAATAGTATAGTGATATGTGTAGAGCTGCAACAAGTTAATCAATTAATCGCAAGTAATCGCTTATTGAAATTATTATTATTTTAGTAATGGAATAATAATTAACTGGCCTATACTCAGGCTCCAAAACATGTCATGAGCCGAGAGAAGAGGTTTCATGACTCAGATCGATAATAACACAGAAATGACACAGGAAATATGCCCGTGTTTTTGATAAAAGCACTTGCAAAATAATGATTAGTTGCAATGATCTTTACTTACCCAGTTGTCCAACTTGTCCACAGCTTGGCAGGTAGCTAATGCTGTTCATCATGTGGACATTGTTTATAAAGTGTATCGAAAAATACTGTAGCCAGCTTGGACATGTTAGGAGTTTAATGAGTAATAGTAATACATTAGAGTACCATTGTGAACAGAGTATTGTATAAAATGAAATTACCTTGAGAGTAAAGCACTATTTCAAAACATTACCAACAATTCTTAAGAAGGATAAAAATGCAATTAACCATGTAACAAACAGTACACAATAAAATAAAGTAGTTAGTATGCTAGTTCTCTTGCCTCATGGTAATGCTAACAATAAGTAATGCTAACAGCGCCCTTCTATTCTTGGGAGAATAAAAATTAGCAACCAGCACACAGCAGTCTCATTTTTACCACATGAGCTGCTTATAAAATACATCTGTACTGGGGCAAGACAAGCTTGTTAACTACATTGAAAAATGAATTGACCTACTGGCCTAGCCGTCTATGCTAATGGACTAGCATTAAGTTAAACCTGGACAAAAACTTCAAACCAAAGTTTACTATTACACATATAACAGTCTTTTTCCTTATTACAAGAAAGTATGAAGTTAAAACGTAATTATTACAGGTTATAATGACTCAGTTTCACGTTTGAATGACATCAGTTTTTCGTTTTAACATGTTTAACTCATATTCATTGTACTTAACAGATGCCAGTCACTTTAAGCAGGTCCAAGCGCGCGACCTGTATAATCTGTAGCAAAACGCAGGGGAAGATCATACAGTCTATGGGGAAGATCGTTTGTAGATGTTTACTGGCTGGATAGGTCGCATGATACTCCTACTCATCCGACTTGTCGGCCTACCGTTGTGCCAATGCACCTGGAGACCAGAGCGCGCATCCAGAGTGCGTCTGTCTGTGCGTAACCAGAGGCACACGTACACCTTTATAGGCTCTGGGCTGTTGGACATCTTATCCAGTGGTTGGTGGCGCAGATCATAACATATAAAGTTGAAAGGGTCATTCGTGCGCAGATCTGTGTTTACTCCGCGTTGCTCCGTTTGGCACAGTTGAACCACGTCTGTGTGCCTGGACACTCCGCTCTCACTCGCTCCAAGACGTCCCAGAATTCTGCTTTATATTTTGTGCTTCGGGAAACAGCTGGTACGCGGAGGGCAGGGCGCGGGGGCTTTATGGGGAGCGTGTGCGCAGCACACCTGAACGCAGCGCGCAAAGGAGCTAACCAGCCACAGCGCTCAGGGCTGTTAAAGTCACAGGTCCTTTTCGGTGCCATGGCCTCTTATGACCGTAGCCTATCTGCCATACCTGAATAACTCCATACTCCATAACTTTGAGAAACGCAAGGAAGCCGGGAGGGCATCAGTGGCAGTATGGGACATCTTGAGATCGGAGTGTTCAGGCACATAAGCGCGCTTCAAACAGAGTAAATGCGGCGGCAGCACAGTCAGAGATGTGCGTGCACAGATCACCCTTTATGATCAGTGCCACCAGTGCTATGATAATACAGAGATACAGCCTCAATTCATTTGTTTTTTTAAATTTTATTTTGTATAGCCCAATATCACAGCAGCAACTGTTAAAGGATCACAGTTAGAAAATTAACATCAGTTGTCATCAGTTCAAAAGACAAGCAGATAAAATAACCAACATTCACAGGAAACAACTAAAACAGGAAAAAAAGAGAAACCTCGAGGACAACCACAGTGAAAGAGAGGCCCACTTTTCATCCACTATATACAATAAACTCCACTGAACTCAACTTTTGACTTAAAACGCAATCCACAGTGAGGCGCTTGGCCCCATTGAAGCCTTTCACTGTGACGTTAAACCATTGTTAACCACCTCGTCTTTACTGGGTCTATACTGCCCTCTTGTGTTCAGTATGGACAAGTTGGATTATGTCCAAACTTCCTTTTTAAATGCATTGCAACATTTATTCAACAATATTCTTTATTCTTAATATACTCTTAACATATCTTATCCGCAGTCACTTTGGAATAACTAATAAAAATCAAAGTCGTATTACAGAACATAGTTGTCTTGGAAACTGGGTGACATTTAAAAATTTTACAATGTTTTAACACTGGCAAGGCAAGTTTATTTGTATAGCACAATTCGTACAGAAAGTAATTCAAAGTGCTTTACAGAATAAGAAAGACATTAAAATCACAATACAACAAATCAAAACATTAATGATCATCATAAAATGAACATTAAAAGAGACAAGGCAGAATAAAAACCTTTCAGTCACATGCACAGCTAAACAGAACCGTCTGGAGCTTGGATTTAAACATTGTCAAAGTAGAGGCCTGTCTCACATCTTCATGAAGACTGTTCCAGGTTTTAGCTGCATAAAACTGAAATGCTGATTCCTCATGTTTAGTTCTGACTCTGGGCACCAGCAGGAGGCCGGTCCCTGAAGTCCTCAGAGTGTGAGATGGTTCATATGGCACAAACATATGGGAGATGGTTCATATGGCACTAACATATGGGTGCTAGGCCATGGAGAGACTTGTACACAAGCCAGTGAGCAGGACGTTACAGTAGTCTAACCTACTGGAGACAAATACATGGATAAGTCTCTCCAAGTTTGGTTTTGACAGTATACATTTGATTTTTGCAATGTTTTTTAGCAAACATACTAAAGAACTGAGAAAGAGAAGTGTGGTAAAAAGCTGCAGATGTTATTGATTTGATGTGACTGTTGAAGTCTGAGTCCATTATTACCTTTAGATTTCTAGCCTGATTCAAAGGTTAGAGAGAGAGAGAGAGAGAGAGAGAGAGAGAGAGAGTAGAGTAGAGTATACTTTATTGATCAGTACTTTACATTTGACCCATGCATGAAACCTGCTGGTGCAACTTGTCAGGAGGAGCCCAGGACCCCATCTCGATCTTAATGGTTTGGTCAGGGTCACTTTTTTTACCTATTGTTCATGTTTTAGGTTGATGAGGGAAAAATTACCTAAAGAAAACCCACCCACAGAGAGAAGCGAGGTGTATGTGACCACCTCAGAAAGTCATTGAAGTGGTCCCTGTGTGGCTACGGTCCATGGCACAATTGTTGCCGTCGGTTGCCATCTATGACTGTGAAAATGTACCTTTAAGAACAAAGCTTTGGACAGTCCACAGGCTGTAGTTCTTTAGTCGTTTAGTCGATTAATAGACGCTCAATGGTGTATTTAGATTATACAGATTTATATTGGACAACAGCAGAAAGGAGAAGTGAGTGAGTTAGCTGAGGATTAAAGTCATGATTCATAAGACCAATCTGTCCTATATAAATACATTTTTACTTTTTTCTGCATAATTAGTGCAGGTGTAGTTTTGTGAGTGCAGTTTGGGTCAGATACACAGAGATACTTAAAGGGCCCATATTACTCTATTTATTCATATGTTATAATGCTTCCTCATCACAGTCATGCCCGGAGTTGTGTTTTTTGAACACTCAAACTTGTGATGTCATGTGGCAATACAGGAAGTGCTCCACTGTGTTTTTAAATTTCATACACCTTCATTCAAATCATGTGGATCATTTCAACCCTGGAATTCCCAATCTCTACTGAACAAAAGATAAAACGTAGCTGTTAACTTGAAAACTACCACTTCATGACATCATAAGTTGGAACGGCATTTTGAGCTTTGGAGATGTAGACAGACTAATAATGCAGGATTACTCAAACATGTGTGAATGAAACAAAACACAACTCCAGGTTTGTTTTTGCTGAGGAAACAACATTATAACATGGCTTAAAGCTCACAAGAGTCAACATTGCGTAATATAGGACCTTTAATGGTTTTGAAAGCTTTTGACCCGCCCCCTTTTTAGTTGACAAATTAATCTATTGAACTAATGTGTTTAGTCGATCAACAATTACCTTAGTTGACTGCAGCCCTACAATCTACATATTGTTATCTTTCAAAGGGAATCTATGTGAGCTGTGTCTCGTGAATCTTGTTTCAGGTACAAGTCCTTTGCTTTGGTTTAGTCTTGGTTTGCTGGTTTTCTCACTGCCGGAGAACTGCAAGAATTTAATTGGAGCTTGGGGTCAAAAAGGCTTCATTACTGCAACAAAATATACAACAAAACTATGACACTTCATTGTTATTTGACATTTTAAAAAGTTTTTTAAAAAAAAACAAAACAAAACTGGAAAGCAGAATCTTCTCCACCTCCTGCTCCTCTATGTAAAACAGCTCCATATTCTTACATTATTTCCTCCCACACATGGAGAGGCCGTGATTCCCCACGGTCTTGAAACGCCTCTTCACTTCTCCAGCCCTTTCTCCCATTGATGCACTCACTTCTCTGTGTCTTCTAAATGGACAGTGTCACCTGATTAGCTCCTTAGTCTAAAACTTGAAAGGTGCCCTATGTAACTTGGTGCGGGTCTGCCTGCTTGTCTCCATGGAGATGTCATTGCTTTGCCTTTAATGTTTTACAGTATGGCATTATACTTATCTGTCTTGCATTTATTGAAAACAGTTTTTTTTCCTCTTGTCTCTACACAAAACAGTGGCTCTAGCTCAGTGGTTAGAGCACTCGTTCACCAACCCGAAGGTCAGAGGATGTATTCAAACCAAGTTCTTTCGTTGTGTCCTTAGGCAAGACACTTCACTCACCTTGCCTAGTATGAAAGTGATGTGTGCATGAACATCCCAGAATATCTTATTTAATATTGCACGAGGTGAACCGTCAGCACATCTGCACCACATCAGAGCTTCTGTTACAAGTGAATGTCTCCACTGTGAGATTAATGTTGTCAGTGGTGTTATCCCTTTCTCCCTCCATCTCCCCACAGGGACCTCCCACTCCTCTGTCTCTTTAGCGCTTAGCATTAGCCTCTCCCTGCCCACACAATAACCATTAGACAGCATTCTAAACAGTGGCTCACGCTGCTAGCTCCACTTTAGCGTCCAGGCTGGAGAGGTAATTAAAACAAGTGAGAGTGAGGATTCTCCAGGGTGTAATGTTTGACTGTGTCAGAGAAGTGTTTTTGTGTCATTTAAAAACAGGAAAGTGGACTCTCACTGTGGAGATGGAACATTCAAAGTCACATATAAGTCATAATGCACTTTACAGAAAAACACTTCTGAAAACAAATTAAAGCAGAACTTTTTTTATAATATGTAAATTATTTTTTCCCCTAGAGAGTATATCATAGGCGAAACCTTATGAAAAAATCAGACCACTACATGCTGTCTAATTAATTATTAAATATTGTATAAATCGCAGAGGTTCAAGGATTGCACAAAAATAGTGAATGGACTGTAAAATTAAAGGAACTGTATGTGAAACTTTGATTTTAAATTTCATAAACATTAGTTGAGATAAATATAAAGTAAACATGTTCAAATCAAATAGTAACCAGTACTTTGAGTAGTATTTTTCATGCATGCATTTTACTTTTACAATTTAGGCAGCAGTATTTGTACTTTTAATTGAGTAGATTTTTAGCCATGTAACTGTACTTTTACCAGTTTGTAGTACTTTTTTCACCATTGGGAGTACATTTGTTAAGGTAGGTCTTAAAGGTCATATATTATGCAAAATTGTGAGCTTTTAGCCATGTTAGAATGTTGTTACCTCCTAAAAAACATACCCGGAGTTGTGTTTTGTTTCATTCACACGTTTGAGTAACCCTTTATAATTCTAGTCTACACCTCAAAATGCCCTGTTCCACTTTATGATGTCACAAAGGGGTGGTTTTCGAGTTAACAGCTGTTTTAGCTCAGTAGAGATTGACAATTCCAGAGATGAAATTATCCAAATGATTCTAGTGAAGGTGTATGGAGTGTAAAACACAGTGGAGCACTTCCTGTATTACCACATGACATCACAAGGTGGAACAAAATGCTTTCCGTTTGAGAGAAGAACTCTAAATATGCAGGATTTGTATGTGTGAATGAGACAAAACACAACTCCAGGTATGTTTTTGATGAAGAAACAATATTATAACAGATCAGAAAATAGCTTAATATGGGCCCTTTGATTTTCACATGCACAACAATACGTTTTCCATTAGTGTGAAGTCCACAGCTCTTTGGTGACATGCAGAAATAACTTTTAAACACTAAACATAAATGAGAAACTCGGGGTCGCTGGTGTGAGGGCTTATTTAAACTCTAATTTCTCAGTCCATTAGAAAGATGTCGGTTTAATGAGGCACAAGCAGATAATGATGTGATAATGGTGCAATAGTAGTTTTTCCCTCATCCCCTTGAGTTAGGAGTTAAAAGTCCCTAAAAAGCCATTTGTTTTAGAAAATGACAATTATATATACGTATATTTATCAGAATCGCAACAATGCTTTCTTGCTGGACCGTTCCCCAACTCATAAAGCTACCACCTGTGAGTTGATTCAATTTATCAGTAGATGGCAGATGTGAAATATTTTGGAATAACAATAAAGTACTTATCAAGAGAAGACAGTTTTCCCATTTTGTCCATGTTTAGTTGAATCCACAGACTGGAGGTCGGTCCAATCTGCAGTTTTTGGAGGCTCATTCAGACATTCTGGAATCTCCTGGTGATGGAAAGATCGTCTATTCTTATCATTCTCCATTTTGTAAAATTCAAATTCCCCAGATATACATGTTCACATTTACACTGCATGCATTTTAGTGCCAATTTGTGGTGACACTAGTTGGTACAGTGTTTTTTTTCCACTGATCTGTAGGTTGGAGGTTCGAATCCTGTTCTCGACTCCAGCTCCCACAGATGAATGTTGTCGCTGTATTATTAATATTTAGTATGAGCGATAGAACAATGACAGCAACTTAAAAAGACAGACATCAAATCAAATATACTTTAACTTTGTCTTGGGCAAAGTGCTGAACAACTGCAGAACATTCAACACACAATAAGGACAAGACATGACACGTGAGAGACAATATTATAACACACAGACTACTGTTGTCATGATACTAAAATTTCAAACTCTATTTCGATACTAAGAAATAGACTCGATACTCAAGATTCCGATACCACAATAATAATAAAAACACTCT
>KN470363.1:2791-19901 GCA_000787095.1 Periophthalmodon schlosseri | reverse complement strand
ACAATGTATATGTACAAAGTATGAAGATATGTAAACTTAGAGCTGATTGTTTTAGTTCATTTTCATCAATTGTGAAAATATATAGTCTAATTACTTTTACTGGAATATTTTTTTCAAAATTCCTATAAAAGTCCTTTATTACAAAACATTGACTCTTGTGAACTTTAAGACACTGAACTTTAAGTTTTCAAGTTGCCTTTTACTTTTAGTTCAGTAGAGATTGGCAATTCCAGGGCTCAAATTATCCAAATGATTCTAGTGAAGGTTTAAAGAGAGATTAAAAACACAGTGGAGCACTTCTTGTATTACCACATGACATCACAAGGTGGAACAGAGTGTTTTCAGTTTGAGAGAAGAACACAGGCTAAATATGCAGGGATTGTGTGTTAAACATGTGTAAATGAAAAAAAACCACAACTCCAGGATGTGATGAGGAAACAGCATTATAACATAGATCAGAAAATAGCATAATATGGGCCCTTTAATGAATATGGCCCACAACAACTGGGTCATCCAAAAGCAGTTTCATGCTTTTCATTTCATCCATTTTGTCTTTACTATGGACACAAGTGCAGATACACGAGTCTTAGCAAAGTTTATGAAGAAATTAATGATAAGAACCCTGATACATTTACAATATGGCTGCAAAATGTATTATATTTGAATCAAAGTCACTACATTTGAGAGCAGTATCTGTACTTTCTACTCCACTACATTTTTGAACAGGACTGAAAAGTAAAAAGTACTTTTCATATGATTTGAGGGGTTATTTTGACCATGTTCATGGTAACATCCTGATTGAAGTTTTCGAGTTCAAGCTTTGGCTTTGAGAAAACAAAAATAAATACAAAATTCATAAGACAAATGAAGACATTGATTCATATTGTTACTGTTGACCAAAATCTGTATCATTTTTAATCAATATCACTACATTTACACTAAACAAATTAACAATGCTTATGTGAAATACTTTTACTTTTTACTCTTAAAATATTTTAAATGGGTACTTTAATACTTTTACTTGAGTGAGTTTCTACCTCTGTATCTGTACTTTTACTTAAGTAACATTGAGTACTTCATCCACCACTAGTAGAAGGATTCTGTTTTAAAACTCTGAGCTACTTCCTGTATTTTTGTACTTTTCTTCTCAGTTTTTTTTTTTTTTTCCCTCACAAACTGCCACTGATGTAAAACTATGATAAATGTTTACGACAGATACTATCCCACCAAACCAAGTCAGAATTAGAAAAACATGAAAACGTGCCATATACACTTTAACACTCCTGAAGTTGTTTCCAATCAACACTCTGAACAGAACTCTACTTTTTAAATACAGTATATATCACAATCAGTCAGTCCTAATAATACACAAGATTTTTTTTTCTTTTTTTATCATCCGCCATTATTCTATTGTATAAGTCTAGTCTAGTGAGTACTTGATATAGGACCTGTGTGTAGAGTAGTGCAGTGTGTGTAGTACTGTTCCACCTGTGGGAGAAGTTTTTCCCACATGACAAACAAAACGTTGGATCGTGTCAGCACATGCACGGATCTGGTTTCACGCCTCGCCCTCACCTGCAACACTCCTCCTCCCCCCCTACCTGTCCTACCTCACCTGTTCTCCACCGCTCCCTCTATCTCACCTGCTCTGCACCACCTCACCTGTTCTCCACCGCTCCCCTCTCACCTGCTTTGCACCACCTCACCTGTTCCCCACTGCTCCCTCCTTACCCCCACCTCACCTGTTCTCCACCGCTCCTCTCTCATCTGTACCGCTCCCCCTCTCCCCCTACCTCTCCTCCTCTCAACCTCACCCCCTCACTCACCAGCCCAACCTCACCTCCCTCACCTGCTCTGCACCACCCCTCTCATCCCAGCCTCCATCTGCTCTACACCCACCTAACCCCTACCTCACCTGTACTACACCACACTAACCCCTACTTCACCTGCTCTACACCACCTAACCCATACCTCACCTGTACTACACCCCCCTAACCCCTACTTCACCTGCTCTACACCCCCCTAACCCCTACTTCACCTGCTCTACACCACCTAACCCCTACCTCACCTGTACTACACCGCACTAACCCCTACTTCACCTGCACTACACCCCCCTAACCCCTACCTCTACTACACCACCCCACCTGTATGGCATCATTTAGCTATCTTTAAGTTGAGAGCGTGTATAATTATTGTTCCATTATATTTATGTTATGGATTTTCCCCTAATAGATCCATGATTTTCCCCTATAACTTGAATCTGTGATCGTCTGTTCAAGTCTTGTTTTGGTGACGTATTTCTGATTGAAGAAAAATTAACTGAGCGCTCATTGAAGAAAAAAACAAACCAAAAAAAACGAGCGGTCGCTGGAGGGCAAACAGCGCACGGAGACGCGAACACCGGGCGCTGTCAGACACATGCGCGCTCACTTTCACTTTTTCACCGCTCACTTTTAATTACTGTGCCGTCGATTTCTGTGTACGCTCTCAACTTAAAGATAGCTAAATGACGCCATACATCTGCTTTACCTCCCCCCACCTCACCTGCACTACACCCCCCTAACCCCCACCTCACCTGCACTACACCCCCCTAACCCCCACCTCACCTGCACTACACCCCCTAACCCCTTTTGTCATTTGTGTTTGTATTGTTATTGACTACGTGATCCACTTCAGCCAGCTGCAGTTCTTTTAAATGTGCTTTAGCCAAATTGAATGAGTCCGTTCTCCCTCTCCACTCCTCTCCCTCACCCCCTCCCCTCAGTGCACTATCGGGTGCGAGCAAGGCCCTATAGCTGGAGGTTTGGTGACTCTGATAAACGCAGTCGCTGGCAGCCGTTAGATTTATGATGTGTGTTTTGTAACGCCGCAGTGCTAAGACTGAGCAGCGCAGAGGAGTGGGTTAATGGAGCCTGAGCCACAGTCCTGCAAACACTGGAATATCGATCCTGACTGGTTTACAATTGTCACACTTTGACTGTCTCTATTGTTCCCTCATCAAAAATATGCCTGAAGAGGTTTTAGTTGTCATCCATGTTTGAGTAATCTAGCGATCTCTCTCGGGCCCTATCCAAACCCATCTTATGTTTAACTGTAAGATTCTGTGCATTTCTCTATAAATATACCAAAGCATGATCCAAAACTGTACACGGCAACCTAACAAACCTGATGGAATGTGCAGTAGTTTCATTAGCAGGATGCACACTGATTGTGTTGTGATAGCGCTCTGGAGGTAGAGTGACTTAGCATGGAGAGCAAAGGGAGGGGAGACTCAGAACGTCAAAAACGAAAGTGAAACTTCTAAAATATGTCAATATGTTGTTTTCAGTGAAAATAGCATTTAATACCCCAGTGTTAGCAGTTAATACCCCAGAGAAGTGTAATTCCCCCTCTTTAATAATGGTTAAATTTTTAAAAAAATCATTAAGTAAATAGATTTGTACTGCTGGATTTAAAAAAAATGGAGTCCAGTTATTTCTGTCAGTTAAGTGAAAAAATCTTGAAATATGTAGGTGCTACCCATGGATTTCAGCATGATGAAAAATTAGGACTGTTGCCATAGCAGTTAACAATTTAAAACAAAATATTACATCTTTTGAGTGGTGAGGCCTCAAAATGTTTTATATAACAGGAAGCTGAAACCCATGAATTGGCAAAATCCACCATATTTGCGCAGTAACAAAATTGTCCTGGTTCAACCCGATAAGGAGTGATAGTTTCAGAGTCCAGACCCGGATTCAGTAACATCTTTAAAATCTCCATTAGTTTGACATTAGCCTAACTTTGAATAGACTAAGATTGTGATTTTAAATGTAATAAAAACGACTTATCTGTGTCCCCAGATACGAGGTAAACATGTTCAAATCAAATAGAGCTTTTACTGATAACAATTCTAATGCTGTTTTATTTTAATTACAAGAGCTTTTACTGATAACAATTCTAATGCTGTTTTATTCTTAATTACAAAAACATTGGACATTTATTTATGTTATAATTTGGTGTTTTGGTTCTCAAGACGATCCAATCAGAAAGCAGAATGAGCCTCACATGAGTATCTCATTTGGGTTGCCAGTTTCAATGCTGAAATCCAGTTGGTTTAAACCTAAAATGCCTCTCTCTGATCTGAATGGTCACGAACTAAACCCCAGCACCTACAGCCAATCATGACTCAGTGCTAGTGCAGCCTCTGCAGCTCAGTGAATGAATTCTGGAGGTTCTGAGCTTTGACATGAGGCCTGTCCATATACTGAGAATGAGAAAAACTTGTATGTGTCTCTATCTGCAGGTTAATGCTCTGGCAACATGGTTTCAGTTGTGACTGTAAACTGTAAATGCTACATACACTTCCTTTAACTCAAAACAAGATTGAAAATTCAGGCTATTTTAACCCACAGCACAGAGCGCACACAGTCACAGTTTTCAGCCCAGTATTAATCCAGTGGAGATTTTAAGATGCTAACTAAACTCGGGCTAACTTAAAATTGACTAAATCAATCTAAACTCAGCAAGATTGTAAATTCAAACTATTTCTAAACTCATGTAGCTGATTTTTGCACTGCAGAAACAGATGTTCTTGAAGCCGTGTTTGGAGCTGTGACCTAAACACACATGATCTCAGACGTGGAGAGGGGCACACCCAGCACCGGACCAAAACTCCCCCAACGCGCCGCACTTGTCCACCAACAGTCTGAGCTATCACACACGCTAACTATGTCTTCACCTCTACATCAACTCTACACAATTTCATATGACGAATGTTAGCTTCACCACTTAAAAACAACCAACAAAAATATATCTTACCACTCTCAAACGCAGGTCTCAAGTCCATTCACACATTGGGTAATCTAATCAACATTGCAGTAGTTTCTCATCATTGCTAATCTCTAGGCAACCAAAAGTGCGCATTTGGATTTAAACTTCAGAATTTAGAATAATGGAATAGAATAATGGAATGCCATCTGAACCAATAACAACACAATTCCCAAAGGCGTGCTGTAAGGTGCCATTTTGGTCTTGTGGTAAGCTGCGTTCCAGCTGGGAGCAGGCGATGCATAAATTAGTAGTTCCATGCAGGGTTGTGGGTTCAATTCCGGACAACTGGTATTTCCCTAGCCTGTCATTCGTGTCCATTTTCCACAGGGCTGTTGACTAATTTTAGCTTTGTAAAAACAGAAAAAAAAATGTTGGAAAAAGATGAAACTGTAGAATTTTAGATCCACTTTTTTGACATGATGTGAAAAAAGAAAAATAAAGAAATTAAGGAAAGAGAAAAAGAGAGAGATTGTTAGGACTGACCTGTTCCTCCAGAGAGCGAAGCTGCGTGTGAATTCTAGCTGATGGGGGGTGGAAAATGCTCTCTCTCTCTCTGTGTCTCTCCGTCTCTCCTCCCTCCCTCTCTCTCCCTCTATATCTATCTGGTCACTCCCCCGTAACTCCTCCACTCTTCCACTCCTCCCAGCATTCCTAACATCCCACGGAGCAGCGAGAGGAGCACACATCCCCGATCGCAGCGCGGGTTCCAGACAAGAGGGCACAGCCAAAGTGTGTGTGTGTGTGTGTGACAGAGAGAGAGAGAGAGGAGAGAGAGAGGAGAGAGAGGGAGGGGTCGTGGCCTTGGTGCTGAGAGAGAGAGAGAGGCAGAGAGGAAGGAAGGGAGAAAGAAAAGAAGCAGAGAGATAGTAAAGCGAGAAAGAGGGGGGAGTGAGTGAGTAAGGGAGGGAGGGAGGGAAGTAGGAAGACAGAGGGAGGGAGAGTGAGCAGGGAGACAGGAAAATAGAAGGAGAGATAGAGAGAGATAGAGAGCGATAGAGAGGAGAGAAGGGAGGGGGGGAAGAGAAAGATAAGAGAGAGAATCAGATAAGGAGTAAGAGAGAGAGAAGGGGGAGTAAGGGAGGGATGGAGCAGAAGGAGAGAGAAAGAGAGGGAGGGGAGAGATGAGAAAGAGAGAGAGGGAGACAGAGAAAAAAATGAGAGGGAGGAGAGAAATAGGAGGGGGAGTCAGAGAGGGAGAGGGGAAAGAGAGGAGAGAGATAAGAGAGAGAGAGTGAAATAGGGAGCTAAAGAGAGAGAGAAGGAGGTGGAAAGAGAGAGAGAGAGAGAGAAGGGAGGGCAAGAGGATGAGAGAGAGAGAAGGGAGGGTGAGAGGACAGAGAAAGAGACACAAAGAGAGAGAGAGAGCAGCTTGTGAATATTGGCCTATCAGCACAAAGGCCCGGTTGTTTTGGCTCCAGTGCGGTTGCCATGGTGACGGTGCCCATGTCCCACATATTCAGGGACACACTCAGCTGCTTAGGGACAACATTGGACAGGAAGTGGACAGGACATGGAGCTTTAAAGTCACACTCTGGAATCTACTTTCTCTTTTGGTTTTAGTTGCTCGTCCTCTGGAGCCGCCCCTAAACACATTTATTTATACTTTTTATTTATGTATTTATATATTTATTAAAGCAGAGATCAGGATATAAAATAGAAGTTAGTTATCGCTGGGTTTCTGATGACATCACAGCATTCTATGAGCCAATAATATTTAATACAGATGGGGACAACTAAAATCAATATTAAAGCAGCCCGATTCTGCAGAATCGTCGTTTCAGAGCTTTTAACCATGTCATAGCTGTTTCCTTCTCGAAGTTGTATTTGGAGTGATTCGTGCATGTTTGATCTTTAATCTTTAATCTTTAATCGCTTATTTTCAAGATGCCATTTTGCAGATCAACTCCCATTTTCACCACCACACGCCCACTGTCACGTACTTACTTCCTTCTCAATTTTGTTTTCTTAATCGGTGATATACGTAGGATTCGTCAGAGTCACATAGTCATTTTGGTACAAATGAAAAAAATCCGCTGCTAGTGTGTTCCCGAGTTTGATTTTGCTTTCCAGACTAGAGACCTTACATCTTCCACTTCCTCCTCAAGACTTCTGAAACTTTAGCTTTTTGTTCCCCATTTCAGTAATTAAAGGAACTGTATATAAGATTTGGATTTTCAATTCCATAAACATGACCTAACTGTGTTCCCAGAGACAAGTTAAACATGTTCAACTCGAATATAGCCTTTACTGATACCAGTTCTAATGCTGATTTATTTTAATGACAAAAACATGGGACATGACCAAGTTGTTTATGTTATAATTTGGTGTTTTGCTTCTCAAGACGATTATCCAACCAGAAAGCAGAACGAGGCTCACGTGACTTTCTCATTTGGGTTGCCAGGTTCAGTGCTGAAATCCAGTTGGTTGAAACCTAAAAAGACTCTTTCTGATCTAAATGGTCACTTCCTAAACCCAGCACCTGCAGCCAAACATTATACTGAGAATGAGACAAACTTGTATGTGTCCTCTATCTGCAGGTTAAGGCTCTGGCAACACAGGTTCAGTGCCTTAAAAAAAAAAAAAAATAATAATTAATAAAAAAATAAAAAAAAAACTGTAAGAGTGCAGGCTACATTCTATTCCTTTAACACAGTTTAATATGACAACATGCACATTCTTTAGAGATAAAACTGGTCTTAATGACAATTCAAAAGCAAAAGTGATGTGTGTGTGAGGAGTACCCGGCACTAACGTGATGCCTGTGAGCCCCTGTGAGGCCTGCAGAGCTGCGATGTGATTGGCCGATGGATGGAGCGTGACAGGGCATCAGACACAGCTTCAGTCACAGTGGTCAGAGCTGAAAGAGCCTCTGTGTGCCTGGCCTACCACAAGACTGTCCTGCTAACATAAGACAGTCAATCTACCAGAGTCAGACGACAATCAGAGACGATGTCAGCTGAGTATGGACCAATCAGGGAGGAGTACAACTGAGTATGGACCAATCAGGGAGGACCACAGCTGAGTATGGACCAATCAGAGAGAACCACAGCTGAGTACGGACCAATCAGGGAGGCCCAAAGATGAGTATGGACCAATCAGGGAGGAGTACAACTGAGTATGGACCAAGCAGAGAGAACCACAGCTGAGTACAGACCAATCAGGGAGGACGAAAGATGAGTATGGACCAATCATGGAGGACTACACTTGAGTACGGACCAAACCAGGGAGGACTACATATGAACTGCAGTTCATTTTGAACCAATCAGAAAACACCAAAACAACAAAACAAGAAATTAAATACTAGACTTTTTGAAGATGATTTACCAAAAGGAATGAGTCACAGCCCATTTGAAATTTCACTGTCTAGTTTTGCACTTGAAAAACAAATATTGAAAAATAACTGAAATAAAATAAATTTTTGTCAAACCAAAAACCTGACAAAGCAATTCTCCTCCTTATCTCCCTGTTTTCCCAGTGCACAGCGAACTATACTGACCAAAGCACTTTTCTACTACTGCTCTGTAATGAACCATAATCAGTAAACTGGCACAGAAAACCCCACCTTCATGACAGAACAGAGGTCTGCAACCTTTAACAGCAAAAGAGCCACACTGGCCCATTTCAAACCAAATGAAAGTCAGAAAGACCTATATGTTTTTTATAAGTAACGAGATGAAGTGATTAATAGATTGATTTAAAAGAAGTAAGACAACCGTTTGCAGCTATTAATACATTATAAAGTATATGTAACATTTTGTATTTATGTGAGCTTTGTGGACTTATTTGAAGTGTTTTAGGGGATCTGGGGGTTTTGAGCAAGTTATATGTAATTTCCTACATTCTGGTGCATTTAATGAGTAATATTTACTCTGAGTAAATCCCATGCATAAAATTAGAGGCTTTAAAGAGCCGCATATGGCTCTTTAGAGAGTGGCTGCTGACCCTGTGATAGAAGTTTGTTTGTTTTCATCTGTATCTAATTTTATTCACTATTGAAATAAACACAAAATATCACTTCTTACACATTTTAGAATGTCTTTGATATTTTATTTACATTACATTAAAAAAATGTACCTATAACTGCATGAAGTATTCTAAGTCTGTGTCTTTTACTGAGACTTAGCCCAATGTCAGATTAAGAGAAAATAATAGTTTGTACCACACGGAAACCCACAGGTACAGGTGAGAAGTGTGAAGGGAGGGTATCAGGACCTTTTCTTTCATCAGGAGGGGAATGGCATCAGGACTTATTTTCACAGCTGCACACATTACTTTCAGGTTCACTCTGTGCTGGTCTCAGGTCAGGAGACAGGTCAGTGACTCAGGGTTAGGGGAAGTCCTCAGTGACATGCCAAACCAGGAAGTATCCATACTCACGGTTTCCACTGCGCAGCTAGAGATGATCCGTGTAGATTTATCTATGTCTGAGCCATGTTTAGACAGATGGGTCAGCGGAGTGAAGAGTAGAAGCCCCAGCACACATCCTTGAGGAGAGCCCTGTGGATAGTGATGGAGCTGGATGGAAATTCAAACATTTCTTTTCTTTTATTTCTAGAGATATGTTTATTTAGTTTATAAAAGTGATAGCTAGAAGATGCAATTTTATCAAGCAACCAACACTTTGCATTGGTTAAATGCTAGCAAATGTTTCATGACGATAGCTTGTTTCTCAATCAGCTGGGTTTAGGGACAGGAACAGGTATTTTAAGACAGTTTGGTCTTGGAAGATCTGCATTGGGGGAAAAATATGCTTACTGCCCTGGTAAAATTATAAATCATTACTTGAAATCGCACAAATTAAAGAACTGTATGTAGTCTGTGCTCTTACAGTTTTAAAAATACAATACAATCACAACTGGACCTGTGTTGCCAGAGCCTTAACCTGCAGATCGAGACACATACAAGTTTGTCTCATTCTCAGTATATGGACAGACCTCATGTGAAAGCTCAGAACCTCCAGAATTCACTCACTGAGCTGCAGAGGCTGCACTAGCACTGATTCATGATTGGCTGCAAGTGGTGACCAAGTTTTTAGGCAGTGACCATTCAGATCAAAGAGTGACTTTTTTGGTGTAAGCCAACTGCATTTTAGTCCTGGTTTAGACCTGGTTTAGCTCTATGTTCCTACTCTCACCTATGGTTCCTGGTTTGGTCCTGGGTTAGATCTCTGGTCCTGCCCTCACCTATGGTCATGAGCTTTGGGTAATGACAGAAAGGACAAGATCGCAGATACAAGCGGCCAAAATGAGTTTCCTCCGCAGGGTGGCTGGGCGCTCTCTTAGAGATAGGATGAGGAGCTCAGACACAGAAGGAGCTCAGAGCTCATTTGTTCCGGATGACTCCTGGGCGCCTCACTCGAGAGGTGTTCTGGGCATGTCCCACTGGGAGGAGACACCGGGGAAGATCCAGGACAGGATGGAGGGACTATGTCTCAAGGCTGGCCTGGGAACATCTTGGGATCTCCCCGGAAGAGCTGGAGGAAATGTGTGGAGAGGGAAGTCTCTTCTTTTCCAATATGAGTTCTGTTGTTGTTTTTTTCTGATTTCAAGAGTAATATTATTTTTAAGTTGGCAAAGACTTGTTCAATTGCCAGTGTACTCAAATCAAGAGCAACTGTAGAATGCTTGTATAAACTTGCTGCAGTTGAGTTGTGCAGGTGCAGAGCTGTGATAATGGGCTGATGTGGCTGAGGGCCGTGTGGTTCCTAAACTCCTGTGGGAACACTACGGCAGATTACTCACTGTTTACTCAGCCTAATGGAGCAGGCACCAGGGCAGTTATAGAGCATGTGACAGGTTAAACTGCTCATTTCACTAAAACAGACACTAAAACACCATTATATTTAAGATTTCACTGAAAATATAGCCTAATTTTTCAATTTTAGTAAAGAGTATAATTTGACTTGCATGGGCAAAACACGTAACATACGTAAAGGTTCTTTTATAACTGTTACCTAGTAACCCTAATGTTAACAAGGACCAAAACTTATCTAAATTACACATTAATGATTAAACTAAATTATATAACAGCACATTTTGCTACATGAAGTTTTAATCTGTCAGAAAAACACCTTCCTTGCCCATAAACTGTCTGGAGATGGAGTTTCCGTGTTGATGACATAGGTAGAGATATTTCGGTTTAAAACTCACTTCCTGTATTTTTTAACTTTGCTACTCAACTTTTTCCACAAACTGCCACTTAACTATTGTAAAACTATGATAAATATTGACAACAGATACCATCCTATCAAACCAAGTCATGTGGACGGATGTACTATAAAACTAATATACCAGCTGATCACAAAGTACATAAAGTGTGAGTAAACCAAATACTGTAGGCCATCATAAAAGTATTATCAGCAGTATTGTTTGAAGGACCTGGGAATGTGGGCTGGAATTATAAAGCTTAAAGACATTATTTTCTAAATAAACTTGGGATAACTGGAGTCAAACATTCCATACACACTACTGTATCCTTGAGTCTGGAATCATTATAAGAAAAGTTACACAGAGCATCTTTAATATTCCTTGTGGATATTTGTGGATTGTAATACTATATAACAGCTAACAGGAATACTGACAGACTTTATCACATTCTGTCATTTTAAATACTTTTAAGACGCAGTGTGTAACTTTCTGGAGGTGGCACATCACCTACATGACTCCATGGAAATAGAACATGGAGCTAGTACTGTTTTATGTTATACTGTGGAATATTATAGCCAACAGAGCAACATTTTCATGGAATCAAGCAGAATAATAGTCAGGTTTGTGGAGAAGCAAGTCCACCAAAATGAAAAAAAAACCAACAACTTTTATTTAAGTCTATTTTTAGCTCAAATGTAACATACTGTGGCTTTAATAAGTACATGGAAAGAACACAGGAGGAGTACATGGATATAGTAGGAAGCTGAGGTAAAACCTTGACCTGTACATCTGCTGAGTGGACTGTGTGTGTGTGTGTGTGTGTGCGTGTATGTGTGTGTGTGTGTGTGTGTGTGTGAGTGGGTTGTGTGTGGTTGTGGGTGTGTGCGTGGATGTGTGTGTGTGTGTGTGTGTGTGTGTGTGTGTGTGTGTGCAGATGTTTCCAGGTCAGAGCTGCACAGGGAGGGACATCCAACTGCAGAAAGATGGGACTCATTCGAAAACTATAGCAGGAAAACTAATTGTTATATTGTACACGCTAGCGTCAAATGTTGAAATTAACCAACATTCACAGGAAACAAGCAAATGGATAACCGTCCCAGAGCGCCCCCTGTTTATTCCTGTTTTTTTTACTACTATCCTAATGTTTTATATAACAATTACACTCTACTGAAGAGAATGAAGCCTGTGTCACATGGAGCAGCTGCATCACCTGGACCCACAGCACACCCAAAAACAATGATAAATACTGACCACAGATACCATCCCATCAAACCAAGTCATGTGGACGGATGTACTATAAAACTAATATACCAGCTGATCACAAAGTACATAAAGTGTGAGTAAACCAAATACTGTAGGCCATCATAAAAGTATTATCAGCAGTATTGTTTGAAGGACCTGGGAATATTGTGGATTGTAATACTATATAACAGATAACAGGAATACTGACAGACTTCATCACATTCTGTCATTTTAAATACTTTTAAGACGCAGTGTGTAACTTTCTGGAGGTGGCACATCACCTACATGACTCCATGGAAATAGAACATGGAGCTAGTACTGTTTTATGTTATACTGTGGAATATTATAGCACACAGCACACCCAGCCCTACATGACCCACACTCTAGGTCACAGCATGGAGTTTCCACTGTGGACGCTGCCAGTCCAATCCACACAATCCATTTACCAAGTCCAATGGAGCAGTGAGAGGCAGAGTCCACCTGGACACTTCAAACATCATGGGGTCAGGCTGTTTCCTAAATTGTCAAGCACCCAATCTGGACACAGTCGGGCAACAATGGATTTGTTAAAGAAATCCCTCATTCCACTACAGCTGGCACATCTGGAGCAGAGGAGGAGGCGTTTGGAGCTTAATGCACTTAATGAACCCAGGGTCTAGTTCAGATCACCGGGCTACTAGCTGATGTGGTTCTGTCAACTTATCTCAACCTGAGTGAAGCAGGTCTGCCACCTCCCCTTCAGTCTGAGCCTCCAATGGATTATACTTTCCAGACAGGTTAACAAACAATTAAAATAGAATAGAATCACATTATCTTTGAAGTAGATCCTGTGGCATTACCCAGTTGTAACTTTCATGTCCAGACTCCTGCCATCCTGCATGATGCCTCTGGAGTATCAGTTACAGCCTTCTCTCAAGGGCCACCTCAGTCTTTTTGACCCAGATTGTTTTGGTCCTTTGGACACACAGTCCACCATCCAGGTCCCACCAACCAAGCCAAACCTCCACTTGGACCTGCCCAATAGTCTGGCTCCTCTTTCTACTGATCGTCTTGGAAAACTAAACCTCCCTTTGGCTATATAATTGTTGTGTATCTTCTGTTGAACAATATGTATATGTTTGTAATGTATATCTCTTGCGTTTTATAGAACAAAACCATTACTTATTATTCTAATGAGGACGAGATGAGCGAATGAAATAAATATGTCCATTTTATTCTATTATACTTTCTTGTGCAAAGACTAATAGGACAGATGTTAGCTTTGACCTCCCCCTCTTTTATGTTCAATAAACGCACTGTGCTAAGTGGTTGTGTCAAATGTCAAATGCACAGAATCTCCATATCCAGGCTTCAGTTCTCAGTAATGATCCTGTCCTCTCAGGCTGATCAGTATGCAGCATGTGTGAGTGGACTGAGGGTGGAGGGGCCCTAGTGAATGTGCTGCGTGCGTATACATGCACTCGAGTATCCCAGTTATGATCAGGTTTTGTAAGTATGCTGGTTTTGTGAATGTTCTCGTATACACAGTGCCCTGACAACCCGGCATAAGTCACAGTACGTAGCTTTTTAGCCAAAAATAGACTACAATAAACGCATGCATAAAAAGCATAAGAGCATTAAAAGCAACAGTAAATTATTTAGTTTTTCTTTTTCTTTTTTTTTTTTTTTTCACTTTGGTTTATTGCACCGAAAAACTTACAAAAACGTGTCCTTCCTGTGAGCGGGCTCTTATTTGACCATAGAAATCTTGTTCTATGGCTATAATCTTTCCCAGTACATCATTAAACTGATCTCCGTGGAGAATGAATGGTTTTAACTTTCTATTTTCATGGAAACATCAGGTGACATGCCGCCTCCAGAAAGTTACATACTGTACCCTTAAGTCAGCAAAGTTGCTATATGTTTAGCTCCTTTCTGTTGGAATTTGCATATTCTCTCTTCGTCTATGTGGGATTCCTCAGGGCGTTCTGGTTTCCCCCGTCAACCCAAAACATATAGGTCAAATCCTCAAGCTAAAGTAGTCCTGACCAAGACTAGCTTCAGATCTGGAGATGGGTCCCACTGCGTCTGACAGGTTGCCCCAGCAGCACTGAAAGATGGGTCAAATTTTCCTACGGGGACAATAAAGTGTACCTTACCTTACAGTTGCCATAGTTACCACTCAAAATATCCAGTGGGACCAGAGCTCATCGGTACATCAGCGGATCAATAGTATCACAGTTCCATCTGAAGCCTCTGTTATCGATCTACGGTGACCTTCTCCCACACGCTGACCTCTGCAGCCCCCTCCTCAGTACTCCTCATCATACAGTGTGTTCAATCATGTCATTAAAGAGGGCACGGTGTCAAAGTGGTTAGTGCCTGTCAGTCACTACGTTTACCACCAAATTCAAATCATCTTTGCCCCAAAACCTGTTAGACCACTCATGTCACAGTCTACAGCAGCTCAAAGAACCCAATAGGTAGGAATGGGGGCGTCGCGTCATTTAGCCTTAGCACTAAAACTTTGCGGCTATAAACTTCACTTTTGCAGAAATAGATAAGCAACATCTCATTTACTTTGAACATTTGATTTTCAGACACGGGGATCTGCGTTTGCTCTCCGCATCACAAATATACACAATGAAGCTGCGGTAGTTTTCACTTTAACATAATGGACCAAAACAAAACAGCATGTACTAGTTTGCAGTGGAGGTGCCATAGTTTGTTGTCACTGCTGATCTAAAACAAGTGAGTACACGTCTAAACCCATGTCTAATATTTTTCTGACTGTTTCTTACCTTGTGCAGTTGAATGCATCTCCTAGTCTGCGCCTAATGTAATTGAACTGCGCTGTTACATGCACACACCGGCTTCTCCAGATGTGCTATTGGGATCTGGGAGATTCTGTTCACAACCCCTCATTCTTAGTTCACTTAGTTTACATATATTTTGATAAATCAGTTTAAACTGGACTAGTTATCCTGTTTGTCTGGGTTCCATTTACCTGGGATCCAGAACACACACTTCTTCAATACTTTATGAAGATGTGAGTCTGGTCACTGGTGAATCTCCCCGTTTTCAGATGAGAGTGATTGACAGGTGGATTAGCCAATCAGGGACACACATGGCCCATCTGTATTGGAAAAAGTAAAGGACAGAAAATGTCACAGGGGACTGAAAAACATTGCAGATTTCTGCAGAATCAATGAGCAAAGCCCTAAACTCTGTTAATCTGAGATGAGAGAAATGTGATTTTGTTCATAAATTACCTATGAGCTCCTTCATTTCACATGTGTCACTGAAATAAACAAATCTGATTGCACGATCACATTTGGCCAGGCTTCACACATGGCAGAGGACGTGGGGACCAGACTGATATCAGTCTGTACAGAAAACACAGAGAGATATCAGTCTGGATTTGCCAGGCAGGGTTGCATGTAAACACAGTGAACTGTCCCTGAGGAGCTGGTTCTTCT
This sequence comes from Periophthalmodon schlosseri, assembly GCA_000787095.1. Lineage (NCBI taxonomy): Eukaryota > Metazoa > Chordata > Actinopteri > Gobiiformes > Gobiidae > Periophthalmodon > Periophthalmodon schlosseri. Next base: position 4,243 of record KN470363.1, on the reverse strand, counting down.
GCCTGGGCACCTGAAGGTCATTTATGGAGACATATAGATTTTTTTCCCCACAGATTCACAGGAACAATTTGCATTTGTAAGAGTCCTTGAACCTTGTGATGTTGAGGAAAGACAATTTGCTAAATCACAAAATCTATAATTAAGAGTATGTTCACAGTAGTGCAGTGCGGTGACTCATGTACACACACGACTTCACTGTGCGAGCCTGTCAGGTGCACTGATGTTACTCTTAAGAGGAATACAGTACAATAAACTCCACTCCAAACTGACAGGTGGATTAGCCAATCAGGGACATGCATGGTCTGTTCTTATCAAAACAAATATGGCTGCTTACAAGGAAAAAATATCAAGGAAAAACATGATGGATTTCTGCAGAATCAATGAGCAAAGCACTAAAGTGTTAATCTGAGGGGAGAGAAGCCTGATTTTGTTCAAAATGATGGGTGACCAATGAGTTCATTCGTTTCACATGCATCACTGAAATAAACAAATCTGATTGGACAGTTCTGTCTGAGTTAGGCCTGAATGTTCTTATATTGTGTTGGTTTTATTGGAAAGCACTTTGGCCACCTTGACTGTTGTAAAGGGCTCTATAAATAAAATTGATTATTGATTGACTGATTAGGCCTGACAAACAGAAGAGGAGGTTGTGACCAGATGGAGAGCCTCTGTAAAGAATATACAGAGAAACAGCCTGGATGCCAGGCGATAATAATTAGGGAGAATAACTTTCATTATAAGGCAATGCTTCAGTGGTTCAAATGTTTCCTCATTAACAATTAGTGGTGTGATTCCAGCTCTGACCAAGGCATATGCAGTTGTGCCCTTAGGCAAGACACTTCACACACATTGCCTGGTGAATGTAGTGAGTGACTGGTGGTCAGAGAGGCTGATGTGATGAAAGTCTGTGTCCTAAAAAGTCCTAATTCAAATGCATCCTCATGAATAATATTACAACCATTAAAGATGCACAGTAGCTTGATTGGGGCCACAGTGGTCGACAACCAAGGACAACCAAGGTTGTTGGTTCGATTCCCACTCTTGACATAAACATCATTGCTTGAGCGGTCAGATCCACTGGCCCACAGGTTGGTGGGTGTGATTCCAGCTCCTACTAATGAGCTGAATATTGTGGGAGCCCCCAGTGCTTGAGTGTGTGTGTGAATGGGTGAGTGGTTCCTTGATATAAAGAAGGAAACAGGAAGAGGTGATGTCACAGAAACTCATGTTTGGGCCTTTAAAGTGAAATTAAACTCAAATCAAATTCTAATCTAGACACAGAATGATTAAACAAGTTGTTTATAGTTTTATGAACTATAAGCCTGAGGGCTAGTGACTTCCTCTTTTCCCCTCCTTCTCTCTCTCTCGCCCTTCTATCTTCCCCTCTCTCTCTCTCTCACTCTCTCTCTTTCTCTTCCTCTCTCTGTCTCTCTCTCTTTTCCTCTCTTTCCC
>KN470362.1:8590-40201 GCA_000787095.1 Periophthalmodon schlosseri | reverse complement strand
TGTGAAACAAAGGAGCTCACTGGTCGCTTATCATTTACCAACAAAATCAAACTTCTCTCACCTTAGACTGACAGAGTGTAATGCTTCACTCAAAGATTCTGGTGAAATCCACGATGATTTCCAGTCCCCTGTGTTTTCTTTTCTTTCTTTTTATTTTGTAAGCAGCCATATTTGTTTGAAATAGATGGATGTGTAGTCAGGATCTCGGGCAATATTATCATAAAAGGTAAATGAATTTAATGTCACTGTGAATTGGTATAGCTCAACAGTGCGATATAGAGAATAATCCATAAAAGAAACTATTAATTACAATATAAATACATGGGCTTGGTATAAAGTAGCCTGTCTAGAATGTGTTCAGTTAATAAAATAAAACTGAATTTGAAAAATTAAGAATACATAATTCAAATAAAGAAAAACATACATGCTTCCACACAAAGATAAAATATTCAAGTTATAATGAAATACAAAGACTATATTAGGTGCTGCACGGTACAAAGAACAGACATAATGTGTTGTCTGTCTGTTTTGCTGTCAATATTAAAAACACTGTTAGAACTGTTATTTCTTATTAGTTCTGGATTTAATTTTGAAACCCTCCCATGCCCCCTCCTGTTTCCAAGGTAACAAATGAATACCTGACCAAGTCAGTCAGACAAAACAAACAGTGTGTAAATCCTGGTTTTCAGTTCATATCTTCATAATGCATGAAACGAAACAGAACCAAAGTTATATGTCTTGTCTGTCAGAAAAATAAATGTAGTTGAATATTTTTTTCTCACTAGTTTTAGAAAGAGACGGCATTATTAAAATATTCAGACATTTTGTCATTTGAAAAGCCTCACAATATTAATATGGCACCCAATCCCCAACATAATGTGGATTTTCTGTTTGGAGATATCTTTGGTTGATAATAGCTTCAGGATGGTCAGCTGAAATGTCAAGAAAATATCTAAACCTTTGAAAAACAGTGCTTCACCCATAGAGTTATAAGCCCCTGTCCTCCTTCTAGATTATCATGAACGTAATCCTGGAACTTTTAAGTTAAGGCTTTAACTCGATACATTGGGCCGATACTTACATGTTTTAACATATCAGCTAGTGGCCTTAAATCTCCAACAGAGGCTGCTTTTTCTTTTTAGTTTGGACCAACCAGCTGCCTAAAGAATACATATAATGCTTTGTTTGAACACACAAAACACACAAAATGTGACGACACAGCTCTTATTGGTCTGTGCTAAAAAAGGGCTGTGAGTGAGTTTAGTAAATTTAAATTACATAATTTAGGGAAAATGATTAAACATATTGGCTCAAAAATATCAGCAGAGCTTATCGACCATTGGTTTCTCTGGATTCTGAACAACTGGTATCAAAAAAAACATATCGGTAGATCTCTACTCCTACCTAATATCATGTTGAATGTTTTCTGGTTCTCGAAGCTTCACTGTTGAAATAAACCTCTTATGACTCTTATAACGGAGTCCATTATGAATAAATGCAGAGCCACAGCCCTGTTTAGGGACCTTAATTGGATGCAGCAAGCCCCAGGTGTTTAAACTTTATATTTTTTAAACTTTTCATATTTTCTTCTGCTTTGCTTGTTAGGCATTCAGCATAAACCTTCTCGTGAATTCGGAATGCAAAGGCTTTATTTATGTACTGGTTGCCCTTTGAAAGCTGTTTTGGGCTATTAAACCTGAAGCCTACTGCTGCAAAACAACTATTTGTCTGTATGAAGCAATTGGAAAGAGTCATTGCATACTTTAGAAATCGCCTGGGCTTGTTTAATCGCTCCCTTACACAATATGCAGTGTTGAATGTTCTTATGGACAATTAATACTTAACATTACTGTATTTAAGAAACAGTAAATTGACTAACTGCTGTAACATTCACATTTGTTGACTAGTTTGGTGTCGGCCAAATCCATATCCATGCGCCAGTATTGTCCGCTGACTCAGAGCTAGTCTCACAATTTTCTCGCTTTTTTCTGTAATTATGCAGATTCCAGATGGTCCATTTGTGCATATCTGGACATGCTGTCTGTCACTCCATATGACCGATTTGATAACTTGTTTTAGCCTGCTTCATTGTGTTGTATTGTAGCCCCATGTTTTGTTCCCCTACTTTTAAATAATGCAATTTATTTATTGATCTTTCTCAGCACAGTCTCAGCACAGCTTGTGGTGATGAACTACTTTTTGTTGCCACAGCTGCCCTGGGGTAGACTAACAGAAGAGGTTTGCACCATTGACATCACACGCACACACACACACACATACGCGCTCTCACACACGAAGAAAATGTGTCACAGTCTGCAAATAAAACCCCAATAAGCCAACCAAATGGTCAGGTACTTAACTATGCTGAAGGTGAGCCAATATACAAAAGGGTCATAACCGCTGATAATCATGTTAGCCAGTAAACAAGGGCAGGGCAGTTCCTCTCTAAAACTCCTCCCTGTGGGACTGGACTTTGTTAACTCAGAGGAGAATAAAGCCCAGAGCTTCAAGCCAGTACCAGCAAATTGAAAATTGCTTCTGCATAGCAGCAGAACCCCCTAGAAAAACAGTGACCACCAGTGAAACCCTCTTTACCTGATTAGTATTACTGCTAAGAAAAACTCAGGAAAACAGATTGTCCTAATTAACCTTAGTAACATACGAACAATAGATTACGTAACATTAATAATCCACAGAGAGTTAGTACACAAGGTTCTCTTAAGTTCTGTTAACTAACAAATACTTAGCCATGATTACTCTTAAACATTAGTCATGTTAATTGAGTATTGTAAACTAAGGACATATTAGTCGTGAAAACATATGCACTTCAAGTAAGTTTTTCCTAGTAATGTTACTGCAAATTTTAGGTTAAAAAGGACATACAGACACAATCTGAAACTCACAAATCGTTTATTCTACCAAGTTTAAGCACAAGATGAACCAGCACTGAAACTATGTGTGTGTGTGTGTGTGTGTGTGTGTGTGTGTGTGTGGTATATATGTGATTGTGACACTCGAGGGGACAGACAGATCTCATTTTAATCAGGTCACAGATTTTGTCTGCCTTAAATCAACATTTATTAGGATTTTATAACTCAAAAGAGGTGTCAACTACCAATTGAAGCCTTTCTAGTTCACACTTGCCCAAGTGTATAGAAGTGTTGTGCTCTTGGGCAAGGCACATCCACCTCCTTCAGTCTATTGCTAATAGATTCACGTCTCATATGGTTTGGGCAGTTGATTTCAGACTTAGTTATGCTAAGTTATGCTACAAGTGTAGATGTGACCCTGTGTGTGTGTTTCAGAGAGACCAGGTGGTCTTTGTGCACCTGCTCAAACACATGCTGGACCTCAACCCAGATACCAGGATCTGCCCCAAGGAGGTGTTCCAATAACCCTTCATCACCATGTCCCACCAGGCTAATGAATCCCACCAAGGTCCCCAGTCTTACCAAGCTCCCCAGCTTCCTCAGGGTCACCAGGTTCATGAGGCTCTCAAGGCTCCCCAGGGTCACCAGGCTCCCCAGGGCCACAAGGGCCACCAGGCTCTCCAGGCTTGTCAGGACAATATCTGTGCTGCTCTGCTCATGTCCCCTCTCCTGTCTCCTCTAGTGGTGGAGGAAAGAGAGCCTGGGCTCATACAGAGGACCTGATTGACCTGACTTCTCCAACCCCTCCCAAAAGGACTAGACCAGAGGTGAAGCTTTGAACAGTGAAGCATCGGCTTCATTCGCTTATTAAAGATGATTAAACATTCATTAGCATCCTTTCCTTGTTTTGTGACTTTTTATGTAACTTTTCTAGTTGGGGGTCTGCCCAGAACCTTTAATGTAGCAACAGTTAAGGTTACATTTTTTAAGGTCTAATTTTCCAGTTAATATTTTATGAAAAACATATTTTGTATGCATACTCTAAATATTTGAATCTATTTATTACTGCGATTAAACAAAATAGCTGGTGATGTGCAGTATTTGTATTCATGTATTAGTTATGCAGAGTAAAAGTGCAGCTTGTGTTCACCTGGGCCTTTGCTGCGGCTGCAGACGCTGACAGAAACATGGAAACTCACTTTACCTCTGAAGGCTCTGTTTAACTTTGACTCTCCTGTTATGTTTATCCCTGTGTAGCTGCAGATAATGTTAGGAAAACGTAACTGATTCCTAACTTAATACTTGTCCCATAGACTTTACAGTTAAAAAAACAAAACAAAACGCCAAATGCCAGTAATAAAACCAAAAAGAAGATTCTAACAAGACAATATTAGCATGTTAGCAAGCCATTTTCAGCTAATTTTATCAAGTTTTACAAGCAAGTTCGATATGTTACATAGTTGCGGAAACGTAGCAAACTTTGGGTCAGCTCGTTCAAAGCATGAATTTAGGTCCATATAGCTAACACCATATTTCATAACTTCATAATGTAAAAGCTAGACGACCTAACCAAAATAAATTGATTGTTGCATTTAAACACGAAAACGTTTTTGCTTGGTCCATATAAAAATGAACAGGAAAGAACATATATACCACATGGCCATATTTCAAAGGCACTGAGCAGAATCCCTCCTCCTACACTTCCAGGACAAAACAGTACAGCCCATAAAGAATGAGCGGGTCACAGAAGGCACACTGACTACAGCTGACTCTGCATTTCTCTCTCTCTCTGTACCTTAGACCTTTCCTGTATATGGTGACCCGGTCGCCTCCACACCTCATGAAACCAGTCAAGGGTGAAGTCAGCACATCATAAACCCTACTGAACCTGTGCGTTGTGGAGGAGGGGATGGGGGAGTCGACGGCAAAACCTCAACTTTAGCTCACGACTAAACAGACAGGGATGCGCACCTTCAAAAAAGAAGATAATAAATAGTAAGACAGATAAACAACTGTTATAGTAAATAACTGTGTGTTTCAAGTGAGTACAAATGGGGCCAATACCATGAGAACAAAATGACACTCACTGGCAGCAGGTGAAGATGGACCAGTGGATTCACTCTGTCACTGCATCCAACAGATCAGTGTGTGGATGCAAAACAACTTTCTCCAGCTAAACTCAGACAAGACTGAAGTCATAGTCTTTGGCCCACAGAAACATAGAGAAAGTGTCAGCAGTCACCTCCCGTCTCTCTCTGTAAAACCTTCGAATCAGGCTAGAAATCTATAGGGGTAATAATGGACTCAGACTTGAACTTTAACAGCCACATCAAATCAATAACATCTGCAGCTTTTTATCATTTAAAAAACATAGCAAAAATCAAAGGTCTACTGTCTAAATAAGACTTGTAGAAGGTTACACTAACCAGCCACATCAAATCAATAACATCCGCAGCTTTTTATCATTTAAAAAACATAGCAAAAATCAAAGGTATACTGTCTAAATAAGACTTGTAGTAGGTTACACTACTGTAACGGCTGCTCACTGGCCTCTCCAAACGAGCGTTAAGACAGCTGCAGTACATCCATAACACTGCTGCTCGGGTCCTGACTAGAACCAGGAAGTACGATCACATAAGTCCTGTGCTCAGGTCTCAGGATTGGCTCCCTGTGGTTCATAGAAAAGACTTTAAAGCTGCTCTGCTTGTGTGCTCTCTCTAAGTCCCTCCATGGCCTAGCACCAAAATACATCTCCAACATGTTAGTGCCATATGAACCATCTCATATGAGGACCTCAGGGACCAGCCTCCTGCTGGTGCCCAGAGTCAGGAATAAACATGGGGAATCAGCGTTTCAGTTTTATGCAGCTAAAACCTGGAATAACCTCCTGAAGATGTGAGACAGGCCTCTACTTTGACAATGTTTAAATCCAGGCTCAAAACGGTTCTGTTTAGACGTGCATACGACTGAAAGGTTTTTATTCTGCACTCTTCATTGTTAATATAAATTTTATGATGATTATTTATGTTTTGAGTTGCTTATATTGCGATTTTAATGTCTTTCTTATTCTGTAAAACACTTGAATTGCGGTACATAAATAAACTCGCCATGCCTTGCCTAGATCCAGGAGGAAAATACATGATTCTATTGTGTGAAAAAGGCCCAAGGTGTTGCGCTGTGACTTATGCTAGCACTTGTTTGGTTATTGCAGGTTTCGGAGGCATATTCAGCTAGCGTTTGTTGGTGACATTTTGTGATGTGTTCCACTGAGGGAGGAGAGGCCGCAGAGGGCAGCAGAATGTATTGAGTGAATTTCACAGTTATAAATGGGTCTTTTACAAGCAACATAAAGAAAGTGATGTGTACAGCGCACCCGGGCAGAGGAGACGTATTGTGTACTTGTTGTGTGTACTGCCAGCAGTCATGGTACTACAATCGCATAAAGTTTTATTCAATCGGCTGTAACAGAGCTTATGATAAATCTGGTACACAGTCTGGAAAGTGTGGTCTTAAGTAGTCCACAAATCTAGTTTTAAAGGTGTTGTATCTGATTTTTATTTTATTCAATCGGCTGTAACAGAGCTTATGATAAATCTGGTACACAGTCTGGAAAGTGTGGTCTTAAGTAGTCCACAAATCTAGTTTTAAAGGCGTTGTATCTGATTTTTACTTTCTTAAAAACGTGAAAAACTGAGCTAGTTCATTTAAACGGTTTGCAGTTGTCCGGACATATTCTTCACATTGTTACTGCGTTCCTAGCATCCTAATTTTTCACCGCAAGGAGTTTATAAGTATATTTCACAACATTCAGAGACCTGAACTGAGTGTACCACCCTGCTACTGCTAACTACTACTAGCATCTGAACAGCGCACCAACCTGACTTAGGTCTACTAGTTTGCGGATGATAAAAACGCTTTATTATTAGATGCAGACAGTGGTCTTATTTTGACTCTAAAAACTGCTTTTTATGATATAGCTATACACTCTTAATAAGGTACAGCCCCCGTTAAATCACAATTCTGAACAAGTTGGTATACACTGTGAAATGTAGATACAAAACTGTAATATAACTGTAATATATAACTTTAGCAAAAAAAAAAAAAAAATCATTGGTTTTCATTTTCTCTCCTCCTATGCATTGCTCATTGTTTTATAATTTTTCTAATGTATAATGTTTGTTTTTGAGTCTCAAGTTAAGGATGAGGATGGCCAAAAAAAAAGTCGCCACCAAAAAAAAGGTCACACACTCTAATATTTCGTTGGACCGCCTTTAATTACAGCACACATTCGCTTTGGCATTGTTTCGATAAGCTTCTGCAATGTCACAAGATTTATTTCCATCCAGTGTTGCATTAATTTTTCACCAAGATCTTGCATTGATGATGGTAGAGTCTGACCGCTGCGCAAAGCCTTCTCCAGCACATCCCAAAGATTCTCAATGGGGTTAAGGTCTGGACTCTGTGGTGGCCAATCCATGTGTGAAAATGATGTCTCATGCTCCCTGAACCACTCTTTCACTATTTGAGCCCGATGAATCCTGGCATTGTCATCTTGGAATATGCCCGTGCCATCAGAGAAGAAAAAATCCATTGATGGAATAACCTGGTCATTCAGTAGATTCAGGTGGTCAGCTGACCTCATTCTTTGAGCACATACTGTTGCTGAACCTAGACCTGACCAACTGCAGCAACCTGTTACCTATTTGCTTAGTGAAATCCAGATGGCCACTTTTTTTTTGGCCAGGCAGTGTATCTGTAAAAAGTACATGGCAATGGTAATAGTTTTTGTAGGCCAAATTGGAATTAAACCCAGGACTAAACTAAAACTAGACTAGGACAAAACCAGGTCTGGAACAGGATCAAAACAAGTGTCCATCTGGATTTAACAGGAATCAGACCAGACCCAGTCATTCATGCCCATGCAAACATTGGAGAGGGAGTAGAGTCACTCCAAAGAGCCAAATTTAAATCCACTTTTGATTTGAGACAAAATTTGAGACAGACAATTTATTTATTTGTTAATAATTCCCCCCTATGACTGAGCACCTTCACAAATGTCTAGACTTTGCACAATATAAACCACATTTCCCCATTTCCATTCTCACAGTCTTACACCAGTGTGCTCTGTTTCCTCAGGCACTGTACTGCCGGGCTACATTTGCACTTGTTCACTCTCTTTGTCTTATATGTTTTAGACTTGCAGAAGACGACAGCCTATGGGGAGTGCTCCAGACGAGTACTGCTCTCTGGAGACAAGCCAGAGAGGTACTACACTGTCTATGCAGCACAACGTTGCTCAAATAATCCATATCCTTCAATGTACCTCCCCAAGGCTTCAATGTGTTCTTTCAGACGACTGTGCTATGAAAATACGGCCACGGAAAGCTGTTTGGAAATCGCTTATTTCTCTTGAATAGTACTCTGAGGCAGTCCGTTTGAATATTGCCTCGTTCTAGTAGAAGATGAGTTGGCAGAGAGAAGAGTCTGAGAGGACATTATTTTAACTGTGATAGATGGCTCCTCCGTCTCTCTTTAAACAACCTAAATGTCACTGTCGAGTTTGTTATGAGCGAGCATTTTCTGAGCCCGTAATTAACCGCGCATTTTATAGCAGTTTAGACTTGATCCTGAGGGAAAGCAGGTGCAGATGTGAGGTGCCAGGGGTTAGGACTGATGACTCACAACAACATGGTCCCTAAGAGGCTTAAAGAAGACATAATGAGCTTGTGTCTGCTATTTAGCTGTAATCTATGACACCCGTGGATCATTGTGTTGTAATTTGCACATTTTAAATCGCAATAGTCATGTAAAACGACTTCATAAAAAAACAAGTCCGTTGTCGGCCCGTCCTGTGGATAGCTGCAGATCATACTAGCGAGCAGCAAGAAAATCAAATTGAAGAACGAAGTAAGTACAGAGTGGTGGACATGTGCCGGTGGTGGTGAAAACGGGGACTGATCTGCAATATGGCGTCTTGAAAATAAGCAAATAAAGATGCTTAAACATGCAGAAATCACTCCAAATACAACTTTGAGAGGGTAAATTAGAAGGAGAGACAACTATAACATGCTTAAAAGCTCTGAAAAGTCAATTTTGCATAATAGCTCCGCTTTAACATTTGAAGATTGTGCTTGTAGATAAGCTTAAACGTGGGCTATGTAACTTTTCTGGTGGAGGGTCCATCACCTGCTTGTCTCCATAAAGATGTTATTTGCTTTGAATGTTCCACAGCATGGCATCAAACTTATTTCCTTAGAGACGAGCAGGTGATGATGCTCACAGTAAGAATGTATGTTTTTCCAAGGTATTTTCTTTTAGCAGTAAATCATCTGTAATTGAATAAATGCAAAATAAGATAAACGCCATACATTCCAGGCAAAGCAATAACATCTCCTCTCAGCATGGAGACAAGCAGGTGACAGACCCTAACGAGAAAAGTTACAAAGTGCACCTTTAAAGGAAACATATGCAGAATTGACGTGACTTTGTAACCATTTCCCTCTTCAGGAGTTTCACATTGATTGATATGTGCATGTTTGAGTAATTTGCATTAAAGCAAAATCGACTTTTTAGATCTTTTAACCATGTTAGCTGTTTCCACTCGCCATTTACTCTCCCAAAGTTGTATTTAGAGTGATTTGTGCATGTTTGAGCAATCTTTAATTCAATCTTTTTTACGCCATATTGCCGATCAATGCCCGTTGTCACCACCACCGGTACATGCCCACTGCTCTGTACTTCAGTTTTATCTTCTTAATTGGTGATACCCACACGATTCAGCAGCGTTGCATAGTCATTTTGATACAAATGAAAAAAAAATCTGCTACTCGCTTGTGTGATCTGCAGCTATCCATCGGAGGTGCCGACTCTGTGTTGTGATGACGTCAGCTCCCTTTGGGCACTGCAGTTTTCTAACGCAGACGTAGATGAATATTGCGATGAATATATATTTGAATATATATTTGAATGTACAAATTATAACATAATGATCCACAGGTGTCATAGATTATAACTACAGAGCAGACACGAGCACAATAGGTCTTCTTTAAGATGTGTTAAATACATTTTGCAATTCATGTCTTCTTTATGACCAAATTTGCAAAAGTTTATTTATGAAGTTTAGTTGGTTTATCACAATATTTTTCAACCTTTTTTGGGTCGCACACTATTTTGGTTCAAAAGATTACATGGCACTTCACCTACTAAAAAAAATAGCAAATTGCATAATTTATTTCTAAAAAATGGTGCAAATCTTTTCATTGCCCCTGGGTCTGGTTCTTTCTATTTGGCAATGATGATTGTTTTGTTTTATGAATTGGTTTAGAAGTTGCTTGGGACACTCAAATGGTAAATTATTAATGGAAAAGCATGTGTGAATTAGAAGTTTTGTGAAGTTTTTGGGGTTTTTTTGTTTGTTTTTCAAGGAACACCTGACAATTCCTCAAGGCACATTAGTTTGTCAGCACACTGGTTGAAAATCAATGCTATATATGAAATAAAATGATAACAAAAATGTAATACAAATGTAAAATCATAAGTCATGGATAAATGCCTCAAAGTGCATATAACACACAGGCCTTTAACGCCGCACTTCAGTCTGTTGTCAATAGAAATTATAGCATCTCGACAGCATAGTTAGTTGTAGCTTATTGCTGAAACACTGACAGAAACGCACGTCATCTGTTCAGTGTATTTTCTTTATCTTTTGCAGACTTTGAAAGGGTGAGCTTTACTTTGGAATGGAAACTTGTCTTTAGCCACTGCATCATCTTTGCTTGTTTTGGCTCGTCAGATCCAGCTGTCTGTTTCCTCTTTGAAATCTTTGTTGAACAGTTTTGATGTAATCTGGTTGCAATAAGCAGCGATTCAGTGAGCACCTGACAGCGATCACCTGTGTGGGAGTGTGAGCCGTGACAGCATTTCTCCTGTTAATGAGCGTCGAGTGTCTGTGCCTCAGATTCAGCTGTTTACCACTTTTTAGCTCCTTTTACCCCTATTTCACCCTCCTATAAAATGATAAAAATGTATTTATATATAGGCCCTGGACTGGAGATGTCCAAGGCTTATTATAAATCTTTGCTTTTTGGTTGTTGTATTCCCTTCAGGGCCATCTAGCATATTTTAGAGTAAAGTGGTCATATATAATTCACATATGCAGTTAAACTCTGTCTGGCCAATTCACCGTCTCCTCTTTATATGAGCACAATTAGGTTTAAATGTCCTATATTACACAAAACCTGTCAGTCCTTTTACCTTTAGTTAAGTAGAGTTTAGAAATTCCAGGGCTGAAATTGTCCAAATGATTCTAGTGAAGGTGTATGAAGTTTAAAAACACATTGGCGCACTTCCTGTATAACCACATGACATCACAAGGTGGAATAGGGTGTTTTCCGTTTGAGAGAAGAACTCAGCCAAAATATGCAGGGTTTGTGTGTTAAACGTGTGTGAATGAAACAAAACACAACTCCAGGTATGTTTCTGATGAGTAAACAACATTATAACATGGATCAGAAAATGTAATATGGGGCCTTTAAGCTTCTTTGCTTCTTTGACATCATAAAATGTAAAGGAAAGAGCTTAACAATAGTAACATCTTATAAGTCTGGTCTGATGTTATTGCTTTGCCTCAAACATTCCACTATAAGGCATTCAACTTATCCATCTCAATAGAGGTTAGATCTGTGGAGAAGCGATGCAAGGTACATGAACTTATTACCATTCTGTGGAAAGTTCCAGGCAAAGCAATAACATCTCCCTGGAAACAAGAAAGTGGCAGATCCCCCAACCAGAAAAGTTACACAGTGGAACTTTAAGGCAAATGCCACATGTGTTATTTTATGTTTTTTGTTAATTTAATTGTAACTGAGCCTCCTTTGCCCCCCGTCCACTCTCCCATATACAGGAGAGTCAACAGGAGGGGGGAATAAAGGAGTCTGTTGTCCCAGGCCCAGGGTCTTAGGGGCCCAGAATTGGACCCTCTTCCTATTAATTTATATTAGAGGGGGGTCCATGTGAAGTTTCTTGACCTGGGCCCTCAAATTTCTATCAACTGGCCTGATAATGAAAATTATGTGAACTGATTCAGCTGTAAATGCTGTAACAAAGTTGACATTTGAGGTAAACATGGGACAAAAAGCACATTAAATATTAATAGCAATGATTGCAATATATAGTAGAATCATTTACAAACAATAGCCCTGCACGTTTCATCCATTCAGTATTGCCAATAAAGTGACAGTTTCTGTTCACTTCCATCTCCTCTTAGCCTCACCTTTTGAAATGGCATAACTGTTTGGTATATTTGTATCCTAAGCCCTGTGCTATTGGATGCATCACAAATAGAAATAATGAGAGGAGGATGAGATGCGGCCTGCGGTGTTAATATCCCTCTGTGCTTTAGGCCATTTGTAGTTTACTCCGCTCTGAAGCTGCTTTTGTGATTCTGAATCTATTTTGAGCTAATCACGCCAGGCACAACAACAAAGGATCAAACACAGTCAGGAGGGCTTCTTTAAATAATGCTCTTGTGTCCTCACTACATCGACAGAAAGTGAATACATACGTTATTACTGTTTGTATTTAGAAATATTTACAATAAAGTGTCACTGTGTAACTTTTCTGATGGACGTACTTCCATCTTGCTTGTCTTCATAATGATATGAATGTTTTGTCTGGAATGTTCCTCAAAAGGGCGAGTTGTGTATCTTCATGGTAAAGAGCAGCTGATGCCACGAGAAATATATTCTTGAGATATTTGTGAGTTCACGTCTTGTCAGGCTCCCGCTGTTGCGATTGAGCCTGAGCCACCAAGGGTTTGGAGACTGGACCAATCACAACGAAGCAAGGTGGCTTGTGCAGAAGCCAAAGATGAAGCGACCGAATGAACCAAAACAAACATTGCGATCCAGATGAATGTACTTCAACTTTTAGCCAAAACATGGACTATTTTGTCCATTTGCGTAGAGATACGCAAATTGTGCAGAGGAGTTCTGTGTTTTTCTCTCAGTTAGATTCAACAAAAGTTTGAAAATGTATGTGATGCTTTGTCCAATCAAATTCGTTATAATATTCGTTAATACATTCTGCCTTTGCCGGATTCATTACAGACTGATAAATGTGTAAAACTCAATTTAGAGTGTAACACATACTAATCTTTTGATTAGCCAGGTTAACAGGGGCAGGGCAGCGCCTGGAAACATATTTCAAGATCTTGAGCTAGGATCAGGATTTCATAGAAGAATGATTAGCCGACTCTACATCATTTTATTAGTTGACTGAACAACTTGGTGATAATGATCAACAATACTCTTTCTTCTGCTACGTGGTTGTGATGAAGTACTTGTAGAGCAATAACAGCAGTAGCACTTCTTACCCCCGTTACAGTCAAGAAAAAGGGTCAATAAATACTAAATACTAAAAACAATGTGACTGTAAAAATATAAATATTATTTGCAAAAGTAATTCATGGCTTTTATTATTTAGGTTTTTAAAAAAAAAGAATATTGTAAACTTTTTTTTGTTATAGATAAAGTCTTCCAAACGCCCCTCCCCCACCCACGAGGCTGCGTAGCAGAGAGCAAGGCCTGTTACAGCAGAGCAGAAAACTATGGAGAAATATTAAAAGATATCGGCGCAAACCTGTTGTCTAGCCAGACCGGAGGAGGGGTGTGAGCCAAACAGGAGTTTAAGTCCTTACAAGAAGAGATGAGTTTTATGTTATATGTTGCCTTCTTTTGTAAGGTGCACTTTGCTGTGGTTAAACATAGTAATTAAGACAATTTTAAACTTGCCAAAGACAGCAGAAAACACCATGTTTATGTTATTTGTAATTGTATTTGATACTGTTTAAGCCTGAATGTATTTTAGATATATTTCATGTGCAAACATACTAAATTGTAGTAGTGCTGAGCAGCTGCCATTTTGAGTTTTTACAAAGTCACGTAGCCACATAAGACAGCTCCGCTTTCATTTAGAGTAGTTTTAGTTTTACTAAATGGACTAAAATTATTTTCTTCGTGCCCTGTTCTGCAGGCCAGGTTTTGTTCCCCCCCGGGAGAAGTTTCTAGACTCTGAACTTCCCACTGAGACACAGGGAGCACGGTACAAAGGACTGCACTTAGAGCACCACGTGGTCCTTTCTCCACACCTACAAACTCACTGCCAAGGTGCTGTAGGAGATTGACAGTTTTTCATTTGTGGATCCCATAGACATTAAAGGAGCACTTGCACTAATGGGACAAGTTGATAAAGAACATTGAAAGGGTTTAGTAGCTAATGGACATTTTGAAAATGCTGTTTTCATTTTTGCTTTCAAATCAATACTGTTTTATTTGGATTTGTAACAATTTTGTGAACTTTAAAGGGGCACATGGTGTAAACTTGAAGTTACAAAACTGATTTGAAGAGTGTACAGGGTGAATACATTGAAGTTAGAGTAGAGCTTAAACCTAAAATTAAGCCAACAAAATAAGATTTACAACTAAAAACCCTCTAACTATCTTAACAAAAAATAGACTGAAACATAAAAAGAACTAAAACTAACCTTTTATTTGAATTTAAACTGAAAGTTAAGACGGAAACAATATAAAAGGGTGTTTTATATAAGTTACCTTATATAAACTAAGTGCTGGTGATCTGTTACATGTTTGTCTGTCAACTGTTTATTAAAACTTTGCCGGCTTTCCCACTGAAAGTTAACTTAACTTGTGGCTCTTTTATGTATCATTCACCACTCCTTTGAACCTATAACAGGTCCAGTAGCTTATTTTCCTCTGCCTAATAGCATAGGTGCTACACACTGTATGTAGTAAGTCCAGAACAAGATGGCATCCTCTGGACATGTCAAAACAGCTCACACGACACAGCATTTATGAAGTTGTAACAAATTGAGAGCAGATTATATCTGTTAGTGCTTTCATGTTTTCTGTATCACACTGAGTTGGGCTTATTTAAAGTCTGTTCAAGTTGCGTCCTTATAATTGCACTTACAAGATGGATGGAGGTCTGGAATAAATGAAAACAGCATGGTGTGTCCTCTTTGGCTTCAAGCAGCAGATGATAAACATCATATTTCCTTTAGCATAAATGCAAATGCACTCAAACATATCGTCAATTAAGGAAATGGCTGACATGTGGGCTGAGCTGGAACAGATGAAGTTATCCTCAGTACAGTTTTAAACATGTATTACACATACTTATACTGCATACGATAAAAGCGGAGAGTGCTTGGAGCAAAGTGAGTCATCAGGACACAGTATGTGACGACCTACTTCATCAGTCTGTTCTTCCTTATGTTAATTTACTATGACTTCACTAAACAAAGATGGCAGAGCTACAAAATACAAGTACATCACACTAATGTTACTTGAACAGAAGTAAAAGTATAATGCTACTATGCCACATTACTATGCGGAAATGCTAATAGTACCCGTTCATATAAAACTTGCAGATGACAAATGTAATGTATGTAATAGTCTTTAACAAGGTCTGACCCCCTTTCAAATGATGCCCTACCATATTATGTGATCTGAGTCCATGTCCTGAAAATAAAATCAAACATTAGATAAAATGCTGTTATTATATTAATGTTATGGGAGTCGAGAACCACTGGCTTACCCCACACTTCTATAAACTATGAACAACCAAACACATTTGTAAATAAAATAAATAATGCCTTGGATTTATACAGCTCCTGTCAAGACACCCAAAGTGCTTTACAATGCATTATTCATTCACTCAGTACTCAGTGGTGGTAAACTAGTTCTCTTGCAGCTGCCCCGGGGTATAGACGAAAGAAAGGCTGTGCCACCAGTCACCCACTCACACAGCACATTCGTACTATAGACAAGGTGTGTGGAGTGTCTTGCCTAGGGACACAACAGCTATATGCACTGGTCCAAGCGGGGTTCGAACACTCATTTTGTGAATGTGAGCCACTATCATTGCTACTGCTACTACTACCACTACTGCTACTACTGCTACTACCATGACCACTACTACTGTTTTCTACTACAAATCACTTACTACCACTTATTACTACTACTACTACTATTACTTCTACTACTTTCTACTACTTATTACACCTTCTATTACTAATTGAATTCCTACAACTACACCCACTACCCATTATACTTGAGTTCACACCGTTCACTCCTTTTACTGTCTTATTTTTATAGAGATGTATTACCCACGGTCCGCGTGTGTGGGTAGGTTGCTGTCTACACCCGTCTCTGCTAGAGATAGACTGACATATTGGTTGGCCGATATTTGCACTTTTGAGCGCATCGGCTATCGGCCTTCAGTCTCTAGCACAGGCCGATATTTGGTTTTGGCCAACATGCTGCCTAAAATATAAAAATAAAACTTAATTTGAAGACTTCAGTGCAAAGGTTTGTGGTTAAAAAGGGGCTGCGGGTGAGTTTGTAATAGATTAAAATTACATAATTAGGAGAACATAATCTAAATCTGCCCTACACCTCAGCCCAAAAATATCGGCAGATCTTATCGGTCATCAGTTCCTCTGGATTCTAAACAATCGGTATTGGCATCGTCCATGAAAAAAACCCATACTGGTCGATCTCCAGTCTCCGCTGCACTGCCCCTGTCAGAGAGATCTCACCTCCTCCGTAACACCCTCATTTAATCCTGCCTAGTGAAGAGTGGACATTGATATTCCTGCGTGCTTCGCTGCTGCTTAGCCCTGTCTACACAATGCACCAAAGTTTACAGCATAAAGCCAAAGTTTTGGAGTGTGTGAGGAGGGAGAGAGAGGAGAGGGTGAAGAATATAGCCGGAGGATGTTTCATATTCCCACAGCCCTCTGCAGCTCTCCTCTTTTATCTCTCATTCTTAATCATTCACCTTTCTCTCCATTGCACCGGGCTTCCCCACTTCATCAAACCAGCTCCAACCTACACTTTATATTATTCCTACTGCAATTTCCGTCCATCAATACCTCTAATGTATTACTTTCAGGTGGGAAAACAAATAAAAATGGTTTCCAAAAGCACTGGTGCATGAAATATCGCACTTATAACTTTTAATGGAAGAAAATGCGTAGAATTATTATAGTGCACTGTTTGAATGTTTATGAAGGAAACTGAGGAGAATGGCAGGAAGTGTTGACACTGAAAAGCAAGAGGAGGTATCATGGTCCAGTGAGGTTCATCTGGTCTTCCGATTCATTTCTTCCGGGTTCCTTTTTCAGACCAACGTTTAGCTTGTTTTCATACCTGACAGTTTCGACCTCAGAGTGGTCACATGATGTTGCTCTGACGTGTCCGGTCAGGTGATTTTAACATGTTTTGCCGCTGTCTTCCTACCCGTGGAGGCAGGACAACACCATCTGCAGTCCTACTTCAGGACAGTATCCCAAGTGTGTGAGAGTAAAAAGGCCCCCTCGTCCCGTTTAGTGCGGCCAGTTTTTAGACAATCATGAGATCTTGTATTAAGAGTTCCCGGATCAAAGTTCAACAAGCAAGTGAGGTATTCAGACAGTCTATCAAGTAGTCTCTTGTAAGTACAGTTTATACAGTGTTGTTCTCTTCTGACAGATAACGATGGCCAACCTACTTTTTCATAGCGTGTACCGTGATGAGTTTTAAATTCATCACCTCTTATGAAATGAAGGACTAAGTGAAACAGTGTATCTAAAAGTTTCAAAGTAGAGGCTGAAGTCTGCATGTTTATTACCGTATTTTTCCGGACTATAAGTCGCACTTTTTTTCATAGTTTGGCCGGGGGTGCGACTTATACTCAGATTTATATGAGAAATATATGTTTTTTCCTTCATTATTACGCATTTTTTGGCTGGTGCGACTTATACTCCAGAAAATACGGTGTATCTCCATAATCTAGTACAGAAAGAAATGTTGCTTGAACAAGTTCTTTTCTGTAATTCAATGGAATACAAGATTTGTTTCTATAATAAAATGATATATATATTTTTTTTTTTAAATTTTAAACTGTTACATAATTCTGGGATATGTATTTTAAAGGATATGTCTTCAAGCGAAAAGAAAGATATTTATAGGTGGTGACTCTTTCAATCAATGTAGATTGAAAGATTTGTAGCTTGCACATTACTTATTTTATTTATTTATTTATTTATTTTTAAATCATAGTTTTAAGATTTTTTAGTGAATTTTAGGATGTCATTAAAATCTTGCTGCAGTTTAAAATTGCCTGGTCAGCAGAGGGACGACTTGCATACAAAACAGCCTTGTCTGCATATAAATGTGTGAGGCTAATATATATTGGCTACAGATCAATAGCAAAAAAAAAAAAAAAGGGGTGTGGTAATATAATTTGTGGCAAAAAATAAAAAAAAAAAAAAAAAAAAAAAAAAAAAAATCCAAATGGACTAAAATCTAGATGGGTTTGATTTTGCAGATGTTGTAGTACGATATATTGTCCTATCCCTGAATAAAATCGTAACATAATCAATAAACTGATTCTCCACTGTCTTCCTATATCCTCCACAAAAGTCATGTTTTCACTTACACGAGCCTGAGTAAATTGCGTAAACAACCCTTTTCTATTTTTCGGCGTATTTGCATTATTCATGAGGGATGGCTTGTTTGTCTCTTCCTCTCACAGGCAGCACAAACCAAAGTGTGTTTGTCCCATCTCCTGTCACACTGAGGGAGCTGAGAGGAGGATGCCCTGTCACCACGGCGCCCCCTGGAGAGCAAGACAAGACCCTTAAGTTACACAAACCACCTGCGGACTGGAGCGAAGAGAGAGGAGGAGAAGGAGGAGGAGGAGGAGGGGAGATGACACCTTTACATTGGGGAGAGGGATTGACATGCACACCCAGCAGGCCCCTTCACACTAGACGGAGAATGGTGAGTACAGACAATGAAACTTTGTGGGCAGATGTAGCATGTAGCAATAAATAGCATGCAGTAATATATTTCGCCACGCGTCCAAGTAGCTTCCTCAGTTCTGACAAAGTTCTGAAAGTTTCTGCAAGTTTCTGCCTTATATCAGTCTGAAGGGAGGAGCTAACTACATTGAAACTAACACACCCTAGTTGTTTATACTAAGGAGAATATGTTATTAGTTAAGTCCATTGAACTACTTTAAGGTGTGAACCGTCACCCGCATGATTGTTCAAGCCCCTAATGGGTGACCTATCAACATACTCAATACTCAGTTGTTTTCTTTGGTTTGGTTTGGGCCTGAGGGTGGAGTTGTAAATGGGAGGTCTTCTTAGATACAGCTTGTCACAGGTCAACAGGTAGCGTTCTCGTTCTATGTGGGGCTTGTAGGCTGTACTATAACCATTTGATGGATTACAGGCTTTTTTGGAAAATATATTTGTATTTCACTTGTACTTTTGAAAAGTTTTAAGATAAGATTAAAACTGCAAGCAGAGATAAAGGGCCCTCGCAACCCTTGGAACCACGGAAGGTCACGCCACAGTGGGAGAGGTGCATATCAACCGTTCCAGTATCCCGTTGGACATAAGTGTTTACGGGACATTTTTAAAGATAGAATTTTAATCCACACATCATTTTGTCCAGCTCATCAACATTTACAGATGCTACATTGAGTTTCTCTGGGTTTTGTCCAGCTCATCAACATTTACAGACGCTACATGAGTTTCTCTGGGTCTGACGATGTTTGCAAAAGTTACAGGAATTTTTATGCTTTCATAATGGCTTTTTTGTTAAGAGAAAATGGCCGCCTTCACATCAGTGTTAGGGTGTGGTCTCCATGACTTTTTTGCATAATGGCTTTTTTGTTAAGAGAAAATGGCCGCCTTCACATCAGTGTTAGGGTGTGGTCTCCATAGACTTTTTTGCTCAGGGCCACATAAAGAGTGTGTGCACCAAATTTCATTAGTCTATGACAAACTCAAATTTTCCTCCATTACAACTGGAGAGCTATTTTTAAAGATAGAAGTTTAAGTTGCATATCATTATGTCCAGATCATTAAAATACACACCACATTGGGCAGTTTGAATCTGAAAATGTCTGCAAAGTTTCAAGGAATTTTTTTACTTTCAAAATGGCCACTTTGTTAAGAGCTCATCATGACCACACCCTGATACTTATACAGATTATTTTAACAACTTTTTCCAGATCCCAGACATGTCCTGATGATATCGCACCAGTTTCAAGTCCATCAGATAAAAACCCTAGTTTGTTAAAGTACGTCATCATGACCACATCCTGAGACTTATATAAAAACCCTAGTTTGTTAAAGTACAAGTTTGTTAAAGTACGAGGGCAAAATTTTGGCCATGTTCATATTTTGTTTAAAAATGGCTGCATTCACGTTGGGAATAGGGTCTGGTCCCCATAGGCTTTTTTTGCTCAGGGTCAGATAAACCATGTGTGTACTAAATTACAACGACATTTTTTTTTCACTTCTCATTGACTTTTGAAGTGTGGCCATGCAAATATGGATGTAGACAGGGTGTGGTCTTCATTGGCTTTTTTGTTCAGAATCTCATAAAGGCTGTCTGTACCAAATTTCTGTACCAATTTTTTTACGGCATACTAAATTGTACTCAATCCCTAATAATAAACCTTCACTGAGGCTATACTTTCATACAGAGTCTTGACTGGCATTACTTTAGCAGTGTTTGCCAAACTGTGGAACTGTGGTACCAATCTGCTGGTATGCAGATTGTCCCTAGTGGTATGGGGCGTTCTGCTATTTGAGTAATTCTTTAATTTAGAGACAAATGTGTTAATATGTTTGTCATCCTTTGTGTTAATCATTATTGACAACTACTCATAGAAAGTATAAAGAAGTGGACTAGGGGAGTGTGACGTCACCCACAGAGTTCGGCTCTAGTCAAATGAAGCTCATTGAGGCTAGCGGTTACAGGGGCGAATTTGGAGCTGAGTTCCATATTTGGAAATCTGACCACGAGTATCATAGCAATCAAAGAGCCTATCTGGAGTGAAGCTTGAAACGGCATTTAGCAGCGCGGTCAGACCTGTTACTAACATTAAAGGGAGCGACCTCGGGGAAAGAAGGCGCCTGATTTGTCTGTTATTAATGTTCATATCTTGATTTATGGACACAATAAGGAAATAAAAATACCAGGATCATGCAGAATAGGTTTATATTAACATTTTAAGACCAAAATGACGAGCCTGATAGCAGCAGTTACGAAGAGAGGGGTGACAGTTTTTCAAAAGAAAGATTGGAGCCAGAGTCGATGGAACCCGAAACACGCTCATGCTCACTGCCTATTTGGAACGTGGCAGATTAACTATGTCGTTTACCTTATCCACGGTTTTGACTCATTTTAGACTGGTTTTCAGCCATTGTTTAGGCCTGATATAATCCTGGTTTAGATCTGGTGGCCAAATATGATCTTTGAACTTTACTTTGTACATTGAAAACCGTGCTTTAGAGAACATATATGTAACGCATCCAGTCTGTCTGAGGCCTTACACATCACCCTGTCAGAAGTTAATTGTGAATAAAATGTCAAGCATCAACAGCAGTCGCCATAACAACCTCTCGTGTCGATATGGTAGTCTTAAAGTAGTCATTACATTGCGCACTGTGCTGCTTTAACCCACTTACTGTATGGGAGCCTTATTCATCGGCATGTTAGGCTTTTAAATATTCCTATCACCAGGCAGACACATGATTAGAATGGAGTGAATAATTGATAAGGCAGTGCTGTGTAGTTGGCGTAGCATTAAACTTTAAGATGGTGCAGTATGTAGAGGTTCGTGGGATGATAAACATGAAGCCCCCAAATGGTCTATCCTATTTAGGAACAAAAGACGAGCTTGAACTATTCCTCCTGGTCTGTGCTGATCATTGCATGTGCCATTCTTTTTGTTGTGCAAATTCTGTCCATGCAGATTTGGAATAACATAATAACATGATTAATGCAACAATGTGCAAAAGTTGTTTGGGTTTTTTTTTTAAAGAGGGTATTACACTCCTATGAGGTATTAATTGTTAACAGATAACATATTTACTAACATGTTACTTTTTTTTTTTTTTTTTTTTGAAAATGCTATATTCACCAAAAACAACATATTAACATGTTTTATAAGATTCACTTTCATTTTTTAAGTCCCCCCTTTCCTTTTCTCCCGTGTTAAGACATTCCCCCTTCAGAGTCCTATCACAACACAACTGGTGTGCATCCTGCTAATAAAACTACTGCACATCGCTTCAGGTTTGTCAAGTTGCTGAGTGCAGTTTTGTATCATGCTTTTGTATATTTATGGACTGAGCATTGCACAGAATCTTACAGCTAACCGTAAGTAGGGTTCAAATAGGGCCCGGAAGAGATCACTAAAATACTCAAACGTACATGGATGACATCTTAAATCTCTTCAGGCATGTTTTTGATGAAGGAACAACATAACATGGTAGAAAGCTCAAAAAATGAATTTGCATAATACACACACTATGGGGTATTCATTGTTAAAATATAACATATTTAGATCACCACGTTACCTTTTATTGTTTTGAAAATGCTATATTTGTGAGCATACATCTCGCCAGTGAAACTGCACATTGCATCAGGTTTGTGAAGTTGTTAAGTCTGTAATGTAGTCATGCTTTCTATCTTGCTTTTGTATATGTCATAACGACTGACAGGGACCAAAGAGACAGAACTCGGGGAACAGTTAAACGTTTATTTACAGCTTTAAATGTTCAAATGAAGGTAGATTGATCAGACAGTTGAGAGCGGGGTTGTTTGCAGTGGTCCTGGTTATTTACAGCTTTAAATGTTCAAATGAAGGTAGATTGATCAGACAGTTGAGAGCGGGGTTGTTTGCAGTAGTCCTGGGGTAGATCGTGGGCAGCGGGGTCAGAGACGAGGTAAGCCGTACCGGTCGTGGAGAGCAGGGTCGGAGACAGAGGAGCTGGGCGGGTCCAGGGAGCGGGATCTGACGAGGAGCAAAAACATCCAACTTAGAAAAGAGTGACAATTGCAAAAACATGAGACTGAGCCAAGCAGAGCTGTGCCACTGTGGATACGTGGACGATCTGGCGCTGAGTGTCAGGTCCGCGCTCCCTTTGTCCTCCCCAGGTGCAGCTTGAGTAGCGATTAGTTGCAGGTGTGAATGGGAGGAGCTCAAATCTCCGCCCAGCTCCAGGCTCTGACACAGAAGGGAGGGGGAAAAACAGCACAAAACACAAGGCAAACTGGGATCTTGACAGTATATTTATGAAAAATGGCTGTGCGGTAGCATGGCTCATGTAGGCTTATCTTGTACAAGAAGCGTGCATGGATGACCTATAAAATCACATCAGGCATGTTTTTTGATAAAAAACAACTTAATAACATAGAAAGCTCAAAAATAGATTTGGTGGGGAAAATGTAAAGCAATGGATAGTATTGTGTGGGTGTTCAAATGACATTATAACATTCTATAGCTGGAGGGCCAGATACAATGTGGTAGAATTTGATTTTTAATTGTCCCTTTTCAGATATTTTGACCAGGTTAATGATTAAAATCACTGTAATTACTGGGCCTATCCACATGAAAATGTTTTATGTCTTCTCTAAACAAAAATTGAAACATGGCATGTTGCCAGATGACGGTACTGTATGTACAAAAATAATAATGGCAAAATGTGTGGACCCAATCTCTCTTAAAATATAAAGTTTCTCATCATTTTTGACTGTACCTCATTCTCTGTGTTTCTACATAGCTCCTGTCAGTGTAGCAGAAGCCTCAGTAATGATAGATAGTAGTGTCTTGTATCTCTCCCACAGCAAGGAATCATTCATCTTTCATATTGTTATCGCAAACTGTGACATTAAAGATATAAAATACTGCTACTTAGATGGAAATAAAAATGCATGGGACCAACCCCTTGACCCGCAAAGATATTTTTGATTTATTAAGCCATGTTGTAATGATATGAACAGCTTGGTTTGGCCTAGCACAAACCAAATGTGCCAGTGGTAAATGGTAAGTGGGTAGTGCTTTTCCACCTGCAAGACATTCAAAGCTCTTTACATCAAGGAACCACTCACCCATTCACACACACATTCATACACTAGTGTACGCAGACACTAGGGGAGATGGGTTAAGTGTCATGCCCAAGGACACAACAAAAGCATTATCTGTGGGATAAGTGTCATGCCCAAGGACACAACAAAAGCATTCATCTGTGGGAGCTGGAATCGCACTGCCACCCTGTGGATCAGTGGATCTGACAGCTCAACCAATGATGTTTATGTTGAGAGCGGGATTTGAGCCATCAACCTTCAGATCAGTGGACAAACACTCTACTACTCTACTACTCTCGCCCTGCTATTGTTATTTGAACTATACAGACTCTAAACCACATTCCAAAAGAGCTTACATAACAAAGACAGAGGCATTATTCAATCAAAATGTCAAAAAGAATAAACAATTTGGTTAAAATGTAGGCCTATTTACACTGTACAATAGAAATAATAGTTTTGGAATAGTTGACTAATCAAAAATAGAATCGCTAACTAGTTGATTTACAAAAATATTGGTGAGTTGCAGCCCTGCTGTGTACTACTACTAATGTATAGTAAACTAACTGACTAACTGATGTCATTTCATTTCCAGTCCTGCTCAGTCAGAGTAGATGAAATGGCCTAAGCTTTGGTGCTGATGCTTTTATGAAAAGCCATGTGAGAATAGCCTCCAGAGACACAGAGCACACCTGAGCCCTGCACACAGCTGGAAAGGACAAAGGCAGAGCGGGAATATCAGCTACACTTTTGAAGGTCCTGTATTACACAAAATTGACTCTTGTGAGCTTTAAGACAGTTATAATGTTGCTACCTCCTCAAAAACATACCTGGAGCTGTGTTTTGTCTCATTTACATGTGTTAAGTAACCCTTTATCTGTCTACATCTCCAAAGCTCAAAATGCTCTGTTTCACCTTGTGATGTCATGAAACAGTAGTTTTCAAGTTAACAGCTACCTTTTTACCTTAAGTTCAGTATAGATGGGAAATTCCAGGGCTGAAATCAGCCAACTTATTCTCGTGAAGGTGTTTAGGTGGAGTTTAGAGACATAGTGGAGCACTTTCTGTATAACCACATGACATCAAAAGGTGGAACACAGTGTTTTCTGTTTGAGATCCTCAGGGTTTGTGTGATAAACGTGTGTAAATAAAACATAACACAACTGCAGGTATGTAGTTATCAACATTGTAACATAAATCAGAAAACATATGGTTTTCGAAAAAACAATTGTATTAAAAGTTTGAAAGCTTGCTCAGGGCTAATCAGCTACGTGGTAACCAATGACCACAAGACCTAGAATTTTATTTAAAATCTGTTCCTAAAACTTTATGAATCGCAAAGTTATTACAACATTATGCAGGATCTTGCATTTTAAATGTGTGTTATATTCATAACCACGTTAAGAATATTAGTTACCAGGTAGCTTTTTAGCCTCTGTGATGTTTTTGAACGCTTAATATTTGAAATTTTCCATCCATCCATTTTCTTCCGCTTTATCCGGGGCCGGCTGAACTTCCCTCTCCGCACACACTTCCTCCAGCTTTTCCGCGTTCCCAGGCCAACCAAGAGATGTGCCGGAACACCTCTCCAAAGAGGCGTCCAGGAGGCATCTTGAACAGATGCCTGAGCCACCTCAGCTGGCTCCTCTCGATGTGGAAGAGTAGCGGCTCTACTCCGAGTTCCTCCTGTGTGACTGAGCTCCTCAGCCTATCTCTAAGGGAGTGCCCAGCCACCCTGCAGAGGAAACCCATTTTGACCTCTTGTATCCGCGATCTTGTCCTTTCGGTCATTACCCAAAGCTCATGACCATAGGTGAGGGTAGGAACATAGATTGACCGGTAAATCAAAAGCTTTGCCTTTAGGCTCAGCTTCTTCTTTACCACAACAATCCGATACAGCGACTGCGTCACTGCAGACGCTGCACCGATCCACCTGTCAAACTCACACTCCATCCTTCCCTCACTCGTGAAAAAGACCCCAAGATACTTGAGCTCCTTTACTTGAGGCAGGGACTCTCCACCCACCCGGTGAGGGCAAACCACCTTTTTCCGGTCGAGAACCGTGGCCTCAGATTTAGAGGAGCTGATTTTCATCCCAGCCGCTTCACACTTGGCTGCAAACCGCCCAGATGCATGTTTTAGGTCTTGGCTCGATGAAGCCATCAGGACAACATCATCTGCAAACAACAGAGATGAGATCCTGTGGTCCCCAAACCGAACCCCCTCTGGCCCCTGGCTGCGCCTAGAAATTCTGTCCATAAAAACAATGAACAGAACCGGTGACAGAGGGCAGCCCTGGCAGAGTCTAACATGCACTGGGAACAGGTCTGACTTACTGGTGGCAATGCGAACACAGCTCCTGCTCCGGTCATACAGGGACTGGACAGCCCTTAGCAAAGAGCCCCGGACCCCATACTCCCGAAGCACCCCTCACAGGATACCATGAGGTACACATTCAAATACCTTCTCCAGATCCACAAAGCACACATGGACTGGTTGGGCAAACTCCCATGAAACCTTGAGTACCTAAGAGAGACTTAAGATACTCGGGACGGATCTCATCCACCCCCGGAGCCTTTCCACCGAGGAGCTTGCCAACCACCTCAGTGACTTCAGCTTGAGTAATGGAGTAATGAGTCCACCTCTGAGTCCTCAGTCTCTGCTTCCTCCTCTTTGAAATTTTTGAAATGGCAAAAATGAATGGAAAATTTACTTCCGGAACCAGAGTCGGCAATCACTGTCCTCCATTTGGATTAATGAGATTTTTCACAGAATTGCTCAATAATTGTGGGAAACTAGCACATTCATACAATTACAATATTACTGAAAGATACTCTATCATAATAATGTTCATTTGAAACTACAACATAACTTTTCCCTTACACCATGCATGTGTCAATCAAATGATGAAATATTCAGTCTATTGTTCCTCTTACTTTAATCATGAGACTCCTGTTAGAGCTGCACACATGTATAAATAGTGCTGCAGAGTTTTGTGTACATCACAATGAGGAGTGTATCACCACATGAGGTGCAGGTGCTTCTGACAGCTCCTGCTGTTGCCACATACTGAGACTGTTGCAACACCCACTTTGTTAGAGCTATGTGCTCAGCCCACACAAGTGCAGCTCACTCTAAATACTCTCTAAAAAAATTTTGGCTGCATAGGACTAAGTGCATAGGACAGTTTTTAATTTATGCTTGTTCTTTTATTATCGTTACTCTGGGGTTGTACCTGTGGTAAAATATTAGAGCCTTACTACACCTGGTTTTCCCAGCGGTCTCAACCCAGTAGCTTACCAACCAGATCAAGGTGATATGGCAGGTATGGGCTCTCATTTAGAAAAACTAGTAGTCCAACCTAAACATGTGCTGTAAACTGGATTGCCACATGGTTTACCTTTTCAAACTCAGGAGAATCAATCTTGTACATCTCCTGGATAATCTGTCTGAATTCACACAACTTTTGGTGCAGAGCAGAAAGCGTATATTATATACTTGCAAACATAGGTACAAAGCGTTGGAAAACAGTAGGTGTAAGAAGTGGGAGTGCGGATAAACCAATTTAAAAGCAACTAAAAGCAATGCCACCTAGTTTTAAAAATGAAGCTAGGACCTCATGCGAAACAGCTAAAAGAGAGCAGTGTCAATGAATCAATAAAACAATAAAATATGACATATAAAAGACATGCATTTACATAAAATAAGATAAAACAATTGGGCTCAATACTAAAAATGCAAAAATAAACAAAAATCAAAACAGCCAGTGTAAAAACAGGATGGGAAAGCCAGGAGAGGGACCTAGGTGTCGAGCTCTCTACTTCAGATGACCTAGGAACAGGGCAGAAGAGCAGCAGTTACATGTTCACGGCACAACAGGTCGAGCAACAGCAGCCTAACATCATGCCGGAGTGCTACATCAAGCGGTACTTACATGCCTATCTCCGCCCACCTCGCATCCAAGCTCCCGGGCAGATACTGTTGTTGCCTCCAGCCTCTTGTCCATGTCATCCAGCTCCGCTCCCCGTGGGGCTTAGGCTCCTCTCCCGCTCTCCCAGCTGCGTTGCTCCTCACACGGCCTAGTCCTACTTCCGCCTGTTTCCTTCTGTCTCCTCAATGCGAAATGCCTTTTAAAATGCCAGTCCCTCTCTGATTGGTTAAAAAGGGTCCATAAAGTATAGGCAATGGGTTAATTAAAAACGGGTTTTTACAAAGCACACATACAGTAAAAGCATTTTCAAAATAAAAGCACACAAATAAAACATGCAATAAATATACAAATAAACTCGCTGCAAAAAGTGCTTGTGCGTTTTTCCATCCTGTTAGGTAGGTACGATGCTACACAATCATTTAGCCAAAAGCGTTACCAAAACATGTCAATTGGCCTCTGTGATTGGATAAAGTTCTGCCCACTATGAGTTTCAGCCAGAGCACTATATTAATCCGGTGATAGGTTTGACTTAACTTATCACCAATCGTGCACTTTAAGCGTGTTGTGTACAAACCCGACGACATCTTCACAACTGTACGCTGACATTCTGAGACCAACTTTTCAATGGTGCCTCAAATGCATCTTGTTTCTTTGTTGCCTCATTATAATCCTTTGTGTGTCCTCGGTGAATGGCTGCTGATGACTATGCTAATGTGCCATCAGAGTGCACCATGGGTAATTATAACAGCTTTTTTTCCACATTCTCTGACTGCTGAAGAGGAAGCCATGGCTGTGTGCTTGTGTCCACTGTAAAGAAGTGTAGGGCCTTCTCCATGTTTTATGCACATTGGGGATGCTAACGATAACCCTGCAGCAGATCTGAGAGTTCAGTCGATCATCGCATCCTGATTTTATATGTCTGTGTTCAATATGTCATAGCTTCCACCCATTGTTTGTCTATAGAGGACTTGATATCTCATAGCATTATACAAGGAAATATCCCACAACTGATACGAGAAATAAAAGACAACAGTAGCTCAGTTGGTACAGCGTTTGTCCACTAATTCAAAGGCTGGCGGTTTGAATCCCGCTCTCGACATAAAAAAAAAAACCCAAAAAACATAATTGGTTGAGCGATCAGATTCGCTGACCAAAAGATTGGCGGTGCAATTCCAGCTCGCACAGATGAACGCTGTCGTTGTGTCCTTGGCAAGACACTTAACCTAACTCGCCTCCAATGTCTATGTACACTGGTGTATGTGTGTGTGTGTGAGTGTGAATGGGCGAGTGGTGCTTTGAGTGCCTTGAAGGTGGAAAAGCGCTATATAAATATGTGACCATTGACCATTTTACCGTGTAGTCCAGTATAATCCTCCGCAGTCCGAACTCTCCACCAAATGACATGCTTTTACCGACAGAAGATTGGCTGTAGACCTGGAAAATGTGAAACCATTGCATTTTGATTCATCTAAAATGTGAACAAAAACGGGAACAAAAAACCTCAAAGAAAAAAAAAGTGAGCATTTTGGATTGGAATGAGAAAGGTCCGGACCCCCACAGTGCAGCCGATGCTTGAAGCTCGGTGAGCAGCCCCCTGACTGCGTTGGAGGTAGACTTCCTGGGGTCAATTAACCTCCAGAGCAGCGGAGGCCTGGTATAAGGAACACTGCTTTTACAGCTCCTGACGAGGCAAAATGTGCGTCCCACTCCTAGAGACTTCTGCATAAAACAGGTCATAGGCCAATGAGGCGTGGAGGGCACAGAGGCAGTTTTCCCATGGGCTCTTTGGTTCCCTGTCTTTGCTCCTCGCTATCTGCAGAGGGTCACGACTAAATAACATTCGGTCAGAGCTGCACAGCATTGGACAGCGTTTTAATATTGATTTTTCTTTTAAGTACTGTGATTGTGATTATACTTTGGATTTATGTTTTAAACTTGGAACTAGGGCTGCAACGATCAATTGGAAATACTGTCACTACTGAAATAAATTAAATAAATGTTGACTATTTTGATTGTTAATTTGTACCTGGAGTATAAACAGACTGAAACTCAAAATGAGACAAGAATCAATATGAACTTCCAAACGAATCCAATAATGCCATGAATTTCACAATGTTTTTTAAAGGTTGAAACTTCAGGTCAACTTCACTAAACGATTTTTCCTCTAAATTGATTTTGTTGTTTGTAGTGGACATTCTATTACCCAAAAAATTGCACCCTCTTAAATGAAATATGAATGAAGTGCAGCCCTACATTGAGTACATCTTTTATTGTCCAACAAAACAAATGTGTAACTTCTTTGTACGATCGGAAACAAAGGAGTAAAAGAAACTCCAGACTGTATAGATCGTCACTGCCATCGTAGACAGCAACACAATATAAATCACACGGAAAGCGCACCTCCGCTTTTTGACAGATAAGTCCATTTGTCAGTGAAGTCGGCAAACTTCTTTCCACCTTGTATCTTGCTGAAGCTGTGCCAGATTAAACCAGTGAACAAGAGACCAAGCTGTGATGTGGGCTGCTGCTGTGAGGATACAACACTCCCCCATCTCTGCTCTCGCTCTCCTAATATCATTATGTCCCAACAGTTAATGTAATAACAGTGGAACTATGCACGGTGTAATGCGCCAATCAATGTCAATAAAACTATAACCCAGCTCCCATTGGCTGAAACTCAGAAGTCATCAAGTCTCTGTCTGCTCCAAGGTTTAAAGGAACTGCATGTAAGAATTTCATTTAAAATTTCATAAACTTGACCTATCTATGTCCTCAAATATGAGAAACACATCCAAATCAAGTATAGTTTTTACTGATAACAATTCCAGTGCAGATGTATTCGTAATTAATTACAAAAACATTGGATATAATGACTTGTTTATTTATGTTATAAGTGGCAGCCCAGATGAGTGGGTTGCCAGTTTCAATGCTGAAATCTAGTTGTTTAAAATGTAAAATGCTTCTCTCTGACCTAAACCCATTTGAGTTGTGCTGTCTCATTTATTCTTATATATAAGGGTGCGCTCACACTAGCCCAGTCGTTCGCCCCTAAAGTGCAGTACGTTTGTCCAGTGTGAGTGCCCAGGCACACTTCGACTGGGACTTTGGCCTGGTTGGAGGAGGTCAGCCAAAGGACGGCACGGTTGGTCATGTTGGTCATATTTACAAGCCCTATCTTGTGCGCGGAAAGGATAGAGGATAAGGGAAAAAAGTGAATGAACTTTGCTCCAAAACTCAAGGTGAATTAGCGCTTACCTTCAGTAAGGACTGTGGACAGACAGAAGTTTTGAAGCCTTGACTCCTCCACACTGTTGTTTAATCCAAACTCACAAAGGAGTGAATATCACAGCAGGACTCATATCTGCCTCACTATTTAAGAGATATTTCACGCCGCTGGATTTTTTTTCTCCGCTAAAGCATTAGCACTGTTGCACGGCATGTAAACAAACAACGGTGATGATGTCACCGGGCCGTGGCTCGGTTTGGTTTTCAGGGGTGAGTGAGAGCCGTAGAACCCTACTCAATCGTGCTTGGACACGGTTCAAAAGCCCTAGTGAATGTGACCTTAGTGTGCATTAGTGGACAGCTTCAACACATTTTCTCCGCATCCTATCCACGGGTTTCAGAATGATAAAAAATTAGGACTGTTGCCACATCAAAAATGTTATAACAGAAAGATGAAACCCAAAGCTACCCACAGTCAAACATGCAAGAGAGCAGGGAGCCAAAGATCATGTGACCAAGTGAAATGACATCAGTGATTGTGCAGTCTGTGTGTGGATCCTCATAAGAGCCATTAAAGCTGATCAGCCCAGGCCCATGTCTGAGCTGCAGCAGAGAAGGAGGAGGACATGTT
>KN470359.1:126752-145589 GCA_000787095.1 Periophthalmodon schlosseri | reverse complement strand
CATAGACACACACACAGACACACACACTGGAACAAACATTTAAGAGGTGGAGACTATAAATCTCTTCACCATCAGTGGTATCAAAGGTTTCAAAGTCATCCAGACAATGTTTTTGAAATCAAAACATTGCAGCTACCATCCAACCCACAAGTCTGAAACCTCTGATGCCATGGACCACTCCTGGGGAAATAAGGTATTACTATGGTGCTTTGAAGCATTTGTATCTTTCCTTTATATTTTTTGTTTTTGTTTTTTCATTTGGTCCCCCGTTAGCTATAGCCGAGTGCCTGCTAATCTCCCTGGGGTCAAAATACGTATTTATGTTTTCATATTTAGACACATTTAAAAGCAAATAAAAATCTATTATCAAATAAGTCTCCATCAATATGTTTCAAATCTTAAAGGCACACTGTGTACCATTTATGCTGGTTTCTCCATAGAAACGTAATTGATTGACCAGGAATCTTTGACACTGTGGCATTAGACTTATAAATACTGCAAAAAAACAAAACAAAAACAAGATTAGTTTAATGTCATTTGGTGTAAAGCTCCAGGCCTTTCCATAGGCATTAAATACCTGTTGTGCTTGTGTCTGTTATATAGTTATAATCTATGTCACCTGTGGATCATATGTTATAATTTGCACATTTTAAATCGCAATATTCATCTAAAATGACTTAATAAAAGAAACAAGTCCACTGCCTTCTGCGTTAGAAAACTGCGGTGCCCAATAGGAGCTGACGTCGCTGTAAACGTCATCACAACAAAGAGCCGTGGAGCTGTCGTTTACTGTCGGCTCCTCCTGTGGATAGCTGCAGATCACACTAGCGAGAAGTGTATTTTTTTTTTCATTTGTACCAAAATGACTATGCAACGCTCCATATTCCTACACATAGTATCGATTAAGAAAATAAAATTGAAGGATGACGTAAGTACAGAGCAGTGGGCGTGTACAGGTAGCGGTGACAACAGGTATTGATCGGCAATATGGCATCTTAAAAATAAGCTAATAAAGGCTGCTCAAACATGCACGAATCACACCAAAACCAACTTTGAGAGGGTAAATGAGAAAGGGAAACAACTATAACGTGGTTAAAAGCTCTGAAAAGTTGATTTTGTATAATAGGTCTGCTTTTACATCTTCATGGAGACAAAACCTGTAACCAGAAATGTCACGTAATGCACCTTTAAATATATACACTTGGCAGTTGATAATTCAGTATACATAGAGTGATCGCATATGACAAAGCAAATTACAAAAAATACATGCATTTTAGCTCTTTATTTATAGATGCAAGAGTGACTCAGCTCACTGTATTCTACCGCAACTTTGTATATAACATTCATCTTATAGCCATTTCTGTTCATTCACAAAATATAACCTTTACATATACTTATAGAAAAGCGCATATAAAAAAAAAACTATCTCCAGTTGTACACAGAACTACATACCACACACAGATCAGTGACAATGAGGATTGGAGCAAATTGGAGCAAGTATCAAAGCGCTGTAACCGTAAATATCTGCCATTTGCTCTCTCAGATCTATACATTTTCTTGTTGGAGTAGTTTTGCATGGGCGGTAAACAGCGATCCTTTCCGCCTCCTTTGTTGTCCTTTTAACTGGGGGGGAAATGTACTTAATTGGCCATGGAAGATTGAAGTCTTGAGGAAACATTGTCTACATATGTGACAGCTCATACAAAGGACTACCCATGATTCATTTCTGTGTTTGAGGGTCTTAAAGCGATGTTCAATGCCTGTCCTATTTTCAGCTAGGGCTACAAACAGCGCAAGACAACAATCCCCCTGGCTTCTTTCATGTTGCAGTCCTTGTTGAGTATATAGCATGGGAATGAATACAATGCAACGCAAATGTGGTAATGTATTAAATTTTAATTAGGTGCAGCCAGCAGAGTGGAGAAGAGATGATTCCTGGCTCCCCCTGTGCTGTGGGAATAGTGGTTTTATTCCTCAGAGGAAAAATCTGCTAAATTAATCATATTTTGGGGGTTTGGTGGGAAACCTTGGAATATTCGTGACAGCAGGTGTTGCGCAGAAAAGTGTAGTTGTTTGTTTTGTTGCTGATAGAAAACTAATTAGTCAATTAGCATGTTTTTTTTTTTTTTATTTAAAAGTTGTTGTCTCCCGCTTGCTCCTCAGCTGTTGTAATGGTAAGTAGGTTTGGAGAGTGTTCATAAATGTGTTCATTTCTCTAGCAGTGACTTGGAGCATTTGTCTGTATTCACAATGTTAATTTAACCTAATACACTGAAATCACGTCCTTGAGCAAGACACTTCTCTCATCTCGTCAGTGTCAGTGTGTACTATTCATTGTTTGGCCAGTCAGAGAGGGCGTAAGGCAATTTACAACCAAAAACAATTACAAAGATTGGATCTTGCAAAGATCCATTATTTTACAGAGTCTGTACCTGATTTCTTTGTTTTGGTTTTGTCTCAGTAGATTGTATAACCAGCTCTTAAGATAGAAGTGAGACCGCTGTGTGCTGTCTGCATCGAATTATAAAATGTTTTATTCTCCGGGAATAGGATGTGCCCTGTTAGCATGCTAGTTGTTACTATTATCGTGATAGCAAAACTCCGCTCTGACCTCTGAAAGTTGGGAAACACCCTCATAAACACATTACACTGAATAATTAGGATTCTAGGAATGCACAGAGTAAGTGAGGAATAACTTTGGACCACTGCAAACTAGATAAACAAGTGCACGTTATGACTGGTATGTGTATCAACAATTCTTACCAAAAAAATGTATGTATTTATTTAACTTTATTATTTTTTGCCAATAAGGAAATTTTAAAAGATTGACTTTGACCAGTGACCTCTGAGAAGTGAGGCCATATCCATGAGTTTCAGAATGATGGAAAATTATCACTGTTGTCATAGCGATTAACAATTTAAAACTAAATACTAAAGCTTTTGCACTGGGAAAAAGCCCTGAAAACGTCATATAACAGGAAGTTTAAACCCGTGAGTAGACATTAGCAGTGAGCTCCAGCTGAGATTCTGGGCAATTAGCAGCTAAATGGTCATGGCTTATGGCTACAGTTATCCCAGTATCACTAATGGTATTCAGGTCAATAAAAAATGTATACCAAATATTACAGGGCTTTCCTCATGAATGCACAAATCAGCCTGGACCTCCTGTGGTCTGCTGATTCTCCCACTGATTATGCAGCTTACCGTGAGGAAAAGTTTCTTGTTTACGCTGACCTCAACACAACACTGCATCACTGTGGCCATTCAAATTGAGCTCCTCTGCTTAAACATACATTATTAATTAGGAAGAGCTCTCTGTCTTCGCATTTGTGTATATGCAAACCTACTCACTGCGATCTACATTACAGATTAAGTGCAAGAATTAGTCAAGGTGAAAAAAACAGCCAATTAACAGTTGCTTGATTGACCCCGTTCGGTGGTCAGGAGCCTTGAATCTTAAGAGGTTCATTTGTTCTCTCTCAATTGTTATTGATGCATTGGATTGTGGGATAGCTGCTCGGAGCTAATAGGTCAAAGAGGGATTGGAGGGAGTTTGCTGCAGAACTGCCAGGAGTGCTTGGAGACAGAGGGAAGAACCTGCCCTGTTTGACAAAAAAAAAAAAAAAACACTTGCAGGCTTAGTATGATGTAACCTCGGGTAACCGCATCTTTTCTCTTCATAAGCCTGACAATGTAGTCTTGTACTTAAGCAGGTAACAGACCAGACTGCTTTCTGTAGAAATCTGATATTCTGCACAAAGTGTTCCAGATGTTTGAGGGCATAGCGGAACAGTTTAACAAATGAGCTTCAAAATAGTCAAATAGGAAAAAAAGTAGCTAACCAGTCAAGCTCGCAACAAAAACGCAGATGCAGAAAATGAGGAGAGGATGATGCATGGTGTATCAGCACTGTACTTTAGTGGTATGGGATGTAGCGTGCCCTCACTGAAGGTTGGAGATCTACTGAGGAGGCACTTTAGACAATGGGGTCATTCCACAGTGATTTCAATTCAAGTTTATTTATACAGCACATTTAAAAAACAACTTCAGCCGCCCAAAGAGCTTCACATAAAAGTCAACAAAAACAAATACACAAATAATATGAGACATAGGAAATAAAAAAACAATAAAACACCAAGATATCCTGTCTAGTTGGTATTAAATGCCAGGGAGTAGAGACTGGTTTTGAGTCTAATCTTAAACTGCATTAGAGACTGAGAGGATCTGACAGGCAGAGGCGCTGTTCCATAGTCTGGGCGCTACCACAGAAAAGGTTTTGTCACCTCTGTCTTGAGCCCGGCTTTGGGCACAGCCGAGCAGGAGCTGCTCAGCTGACCTCAGGGCTCTGGGTGGAGTATAGCGCTGCAGTAACTCCATCAACTAAAAAGAGCAGATTTGACTTGCGGGTAAGTTTTGAAATACCCAAAGCTAAAATAATCAGAAGAAATTTGCACATTTTCTACTTTATGAAACTCTTCCTGACAGTTGGTACCTTTTTGTGTCATAACCCCTAACCTCTGTTCAAAAGCCAAGGGTTCAATTCCCACACCGAGCAGACCTTTCTTTGAAGAGTTACGTTGCAGTAATGGGTTTCTGAAATAGACTATTACAGGTTAATGCATCATGCCACTTCTGGGTGAAGATATGGAGAAGGGTCGTTGGGGGCTCTCCATGGGTTCCACAGTTGCATTGCCGTAGCTACTAACAATTAAAAACAAAATATTATCTCTTTTGGTTGAAATGCATGACTACATAAAATTCATAAAATACAAAATCTATAAAAATTTGGAATATTTGAAAGAAGCCCGATCTTCTTGTGTCTCTAAATAATCTCCTCAATGGCCCCCAAAAAGCCCACAGCATGAAAACAGCAGGAGAGAGAGCCTCAGCAGAGTGGCTGCTTTATCCACACGACCTCTGCAATTTCAACTAAAAATAAGTTACGCATACACTCCAAAACAGACCCAGCAGTAGATCTGTGGCAACTCTTCACTGCATGGTGTTCCTGTACCTAATTAGAATCAGTTGAAATTTCTTCAAAGTTTTAAAGAGGGATTAAAAGTGCTGTACGTGATTTGTCTTAAAAATGTGAAAAATAGAACTAGTTTATGCAGCCGTCCAAAGTTATTCCTCATTTACCTTATGCATTTCGAGCATCCTAATTATTCACAGCAATGAGTTTATGTAGTGTTTTTCACAGCTTTCAACAACAACAACCAACCAACATGCAAACAGCGCACTTCTTCATTCTCGGATAATAAAACGCTGTATAATTATAGATGCATTTCTACCATAAGAGCAGCTTTTAGAATATATAGGCACTGGGACAAATTTTGCTCATCTACATGGAAAAAAATCAGTATGAGCCTCTTTAAGTATGGTGATTCATATAGGAATAAATTGATTTTGATCTCCTCGGACGGCTAATGGGAGAATATCTACAAAAAGACAACAATAGCCTGAATAAATTGCTCACTTTTCCAAGTAAAATATTTTAGGTTTGAACAGTGTGGGCTAATGTGGAGCGCTGCTAGTTTTGCCCGTACGATTCACTCCTCTCCTCAGTTATGAATATTTAAGAGGGATTCAGATCAACAGCCAGGGGCACACGAGAGAGTGGGTGAGAGTATCATTAAGTTACAGGTTGGGACAATGGAGGAGGAGAAGTGAGAGAGCGGAGGTGAGGGTGGGTACAGGGAGCAGGCAGCAGCTGGCAGATACACACTCAAATCAGGCAATCCATGGTGCAATTGCAAGAAACCAGTCTGTCCACATAGCTAGCACTGGTTTGAAATCATTATTATATTTTTAAGGATGTAATGTCTGAATAACTATTAATCTATCATTTATTGCGATATTGTGGGAAGGTTTGCAATAGAACTGTAACCAGTTCCCCTTAGAAGACGTTAAAGATGTCAAAGTATTGGACAAAAATTAATTGATAACAGTAAGGATTATAATCAAGTTTCTTCTGCTCGTTGCTAATGCTAAATGCTAATATTATCACGCTCATTCAAACATGCAGTGGCTTACCTGTTAATTTTGGCTTTTTTTTAATTAGTTCTGTTCTTCATTGGATCAATATAAGAGACAGGGAGAAGGCTAACTTGGTTGGGACTCGCATAAAGTGTGCTCCTCTGCTTCTGGGTTAGACGACTAAGGATTAAAAATGCTAACCCTCTTACTATAATGACAGCGATGGCTACTTTAAAGCTGTTTACTCAAAGAAAAAGTTAGAATGGATCAGACTGAATGGAATCCAAATGGCCGGCTGGACTTGTGGGATTGCAGAAAGCATCTCTCCACAGAGCAGATGTTCTCTATTAAGCACTAATGAGGCCCTAGGTTATGGCCAAAAAGCTGCTAATGCTAATTGTTTATGCATTCACTACTAGGTATACAATAAGCTTGGCAAGCCAAATATACAAGGCAGTACAGATGGTAACCATACAGTGGCTTAGTGGGTAGAGCATTCTCACCTAACACAAGAAGGTCTCAGGTTTGACTCCCAGACCAGGTGTGAGGTGAGTTTCCATGTTCTCATTCTTGCTGGGTAGTTTTTTGAGCTTTTAACCGTTATAACATTCATCCCTCATCGAAAGCATGGAGTTGCTTTTTGCTTCATTCATGCTTGTTTAATTCATTCTGTGTGCGAGGTCGGCTTGCTCTGTGCCTCAGAAATCACTCAAGTTTTTAAGTCCATAAATCATTGGCAGACTCTTTCTGCAAATTGTGTTCATTACAACTGCACGCTTATTACCATGCAAAGGTGCTCAAAAGCATGTTTAAAGGCCAATACCAATACAAATAATCCATAATGTGTGTCCTTGGATGCACAATACGGAAAATCCTAAAGCTAAGATTCTAACCAAGTCTTGATCCAAATCTGGACCTGGATCCCCAGCATCTCTTTTTAACTTTGTGGAAATAGTGAGAGACTAGGCTAGGGAAGAAAGGAGGGGCATCTGGCATACAACAAACCATCAGGATAAAAACCACTGCAGGCTTGGAAGCAGATGATTTGTAGTAGTACAAATTTGAAAAGAGAGCTCATACACTACCCAAAAAACGATGCAATGTATGTAGCCATCATCTAACTAGGTGTGCTCGCAGTATTTGACAGGCATAACATACCACCACAACATTTGCAAGTGACGTCGCCGCGGAGTCGAGTCTAAATTGACAAATCACTCGTCCATGTCTTGCAACCCAGTAGGTTTAAGTGAGCAATGTAATCCCTGTTTGTTGTCACCCGGCTCTCCGTAGCTCTGGGGGTAGATGGTAATTGATTTGACTGGAGGTTGGACCCACGGCAGAGTCTCCTCCAGCTCCATCTTCATACATCACTGCGTCCAATTTGAATAATTTGGACGCCGTGTTGTTCATTTTGTCAAAGCGTCGGGGTGGAAGGTATGTCTAAGGTTTTGTCATGTGGCAGGAGAAAGAAGTGGAGGAAACCGCAAAAGTTGGAGAGAATGATCAGCGTTGTTATTAGTTCTTGTCACAAACTTGTCCAGCATCCATCATGGATAATTAGGTTTATGACATGAGACGGCACAACATCTTATTTGGAGAATGAATGGGCAGGCGGGCCAAATGCTGATCGACTTTTCAGAATGAGATTTGCGTGTTGCGTGAAGCGTGCAATCCTCGTTGTTTCCCCCATATCTGCTGTTACATTGCTATGCATTTATTTGATTTTAAGTAAGCATCTTTTTCAGTTTTGTTGTGTTTTCAAACATCGTGCCTTCAAAAAATCCTCTCCACAACATCTTCTGTTTGTTATTTGACATTGCGGTTTCATCTTTGTCAAAGAAATACTCGCCTTTCTTTTCGGCAAATCCCAGAACACAGATTTCTGTGACTATGAATCAAAAGAACTGTTGTATTTTTCATATCACATAATTGACAGCATGCTTCCGGGACTTGTCACAGCATCGTCCTTTCAATTAGGCACATCTCCCTAGCACTTCCTCAAAGCCACCTTTTTTTAAAATATACATCTACTTGGTTCCTGGATTGTGTGCTAGTACTTATTTGCGGTCTTTCCTTGCATTTTTGTTTCACTTTTTTTGTCAGTGAAATTTTTAGATTGCCGAATGTCAGCTTGTTGCTATTGGAGACGGAATTAGATATTGTGCAGGTACAAGTTTTAGCAGTGGGGAGAGTCCAGCAGGAGCAGCCATTTTTAGACCCACTGACTCACAGTTGTCTCTCAGTAATGGTGCTATAGTTTACAGCAGAATAGGAAAGAGTCCATCATACCCCACGCCCCATCCACCCCCACCCCAATGTGACACTCGACGGCAAATGAGTGAACTGACAGGACGCCGTACAGCTAGAGCCCGGCGCCCTTAACCCGAACTGAAACGTAACCACGTATTTCGGCTCATTACTTTGACTGCAGTATGACAAATAACAGGTGGTGACATTTGAGACATCATCGTAATGCCGTGAGAAGTGTGAAAGTTGTGCGTGGGCGGTCCAGATTCCAGTATCTTTTACAGATTTTGCCATATTTTTTGCCAAATATTCTGCGTGTGAGACAGACACACAGTCACTTGCCACATGGCTAGGTCAAATGTCACGCTTTTTAAAATATGTTAGGACACACATTGGTTTCTCATATTCTGACTTATAATGTGTATATGTATAGAAAACATTGTATAGACTTGCTTTCATATTAGCAGAGAGCGCTTCGACCATA
Organism: Periophthalmodon schlosseri; assembly: GCA_000787095.1. Lineage (NCBI taxonomy): Eukaryota > Metazoa > Chordata > Actinopteri > Gobiiformes > Gobiidae > Periophthalmodon > Periophthalmodon schlosseri. Next base: position 136,882 of record KN470359.1, on the reverse strand, counting down.
GACTGTATAAAGAAGTGGACTAAGTGATTGTGATGTCACCCACAGCGTTCGGCTCCAGTCAAATGAAGCTCATCGAGGCTGGAGCAGTTATAAGGGCGAATTTGGGGCCGAGTTACGTATTTGTAATTCTGACCTTGAGTATCATAGCAACCAAAGAACCAATCTGGAGCAAAGCATTGAAGGTAAACACCCCTTCCTGCCTGCACCACTGGTTTAGCAGGGAGCGGGCGCTTAGCAACGCTGTCAATCAAACCTGTTGCGAAAGAAGGCAGCTGATTTGTCTCTTATTAATGTTCATATCTTCAGTTACAGACACAATAGCAAAATAAAAATACCAGGATCATGTAGAGCAGGTTAATATGAACAATTTAAGACTAAAATGACGACCGTGACAGCAGCATTTACGGAGAGAGGGGCGACAGTTTTCTAATGTAAAGTGAATTGGAGCTAGAGTCGACGGAGCCGGAAGCGCAGTCCATGATCACTTCCTATTTGAAACGTGGCGGCTAGCAGGTTAGCTATGTCCATTTAAATATACAGTCTATGGCTTCAATTTGATGTCTGTTAGCAGCGCAGTTATTAGCAACATAATGCTAACCGATACTTTGTAGTGAGAGCAATTGCCAAGTCTTGTAATTTACTTAGGTTCACAACTTTTAGAGACAAGAACGGAGTTTTGTTGTCACGGTAAAGCTAATAACAGCCAGCATGCTAACAGCAATAAAACGCCTTATGATTAGAGGCATACAGTACACAGTTTGTCCACATTTACAATATATCTGTACTGCGGCAAGACAAATTATGTCCAACTACATAGACAAAAATTGTGTCCTGTTTTAATATCTTTATAATTATTTTTACCTGGCTATCTCCACATGCTGATATAGTATCTCATAAAGAATTGGTAACTCAAAAATATCTTTAGATTTTGGCTTTATATTTCACAATTCTTAACAATGGCGGAAGGTTATGAAGTACAAGTAGTAAAGTACTGTACTTAAGTAAAATGTCAGTCAGTCAGTAAGTCAGTTTTACAGTGAGTACTTTTTACTTCACTACATTTGAGAGTATCTTTACTTTTAACAAAAAGTACTTCTCTTCTGTGATTTGAGGGGTTATTTTTACCATGTTCGTGGTAATATCTTGACTAAATAAATACACAAAATATATAAGCAAAATTAAGAAACTGATTCATATTTTGCTCAAATCTGTATCATTTTTAATCAGTATCACTATATTTACCACTTTAACAAATTAACAACACGTTATCCAAATCTGTGCTAAATACTTTTACTTTTTACTCGAAAGTACGTTTTTTAACGGGTACTTAAATACTTTTACTTAAGTAGATTTTTTCATTCCTCTATATCTGTACTTTTACTTAAGTAACAAAATTGAGTACTTCATCCGCCGGTGATTCTTAATCAACACGGTTAGAAAATAAATCCCTTGTTTAGTGCTGTAAAGGGACCTCCATCACATTCTAAACATACCTAATCTAAACAGTGCCAATTTAGCATAATATGGTGTGTTAAATACCATTTGACAACGAAACATTATTATTCCTTCCATTTACATTTGTATTACTGGCAGTGAAAATGTGATTTGCTCAGTGCTTAAATGACAGTTGACTTGCATTATAGTTTAGCTACATGGCTGACTGGGGCTTAATTACAACAGCACTCATATACATTTCATCTCATATTTTATTGGCTTCCGCTATAGTGTGACAGTTAATGTGTGCTTCTCTGCATAATGGCATTTTAGATTTATGACTGTGTAACACCATATTCTTCTGCTATGTTTGTTTGCATTCAAGCTTGACGTTCAAAACACACAGCCTGCTCTGAGCGCAATAAAGAGCATTATAATGTTTATGCAATGCTAGATATGCAAGTGTGACTGTACAATTGACATCATTTTGAAAGAATTATTCAAATTACCTATCAAATGTAATTGCGAAAAGAGAACATATGGCATTGTAAAGTGTGTAAATAACTTTTATGACTGAAACACGAGGCCCTGGGAATACTCCAAGACCTCCATGTTTCCTGTAACCCCATTCGTTTGATGTGGTGTTGAGAAGATTTAGAGCGTGCTGTACATACACGCCCAACAATGGTAACTTTCAAGGTGTCCTATGTGACTTTTCTGGTGTGGTGTCCGCCAATCTGCTTGTCTCCATGGAGATTTAATTGATTTGCCTGGAACGTTCCAAAGTATGGCATTAAAGTTATCTATCTTGCATTAATTAAATTACAGGAGGGTTTATTGCTAAAAAATACCTTGATAAACATGTCCTTGCCTCTCCACAGATTTCATGCCATACTGTGGAATATTCTCCCTCCATGGAAACAAGCTTGTAGGGGACCATGCACCAGCAAAGTTGAAGCAAACCTCTCTGAAATTAATTAAAACTGAACCAATGGAAAGATAATCTCTTCTCTTCTAAAGAATTTCATTAAGGGAATTGACCAATAATGAGGCAGTTGATTGATTAACTTAAGTTGGTAACTGGATTCAGCAGCTTTGGACCATTTCACTATTTCATTTCATAAGAGGTAATTTTTGATGAGTTGGCTTATCTATAGATTAAACAGGGTTTCAATGCACATTTATCCTGTTATATTTTTTGCAATCCAATTTGCCGTTGACACGATGATTAATTTTGGTGTGCATCCGAAGACTTGGAAACATATGCTTCTATCTCATTTGGCACTCCAAAAAAAAAGGTAACTCTTTCAGTCCTTTTCCTGGTCCTATGTTTCTTCATTTTGCCTTCAATGTCTCACTGAATATCCTGTTGCTGGAGGTTCCATCAGCTAACCTCATAAAGAAGCGCTATAGCCTGAGACCCAGTGGTTAGGATTCCTAGAGTGGAGGGGTCACGTAATAGCTTTCGTGTTTTCTTGTAATATTGCGTTACACAGGGCTCCAGATACAAATAGAACGATAGCCACTGACGCGTAGGAACACAAGACTGACAAATTACTTCAATAAATATGTTTAATGGTGGCACATGGTTACACATACAGAATACCAGAATAAAACTACAAATGTGAGTTGGAAAAGTGCAAGAAGGCACATGAAGGTCATTAGTGCGTCCTTGGATATCGGAGGAGGGAGGGAACAATGAAATAGAGCGAGGAACATATTGAAACAAACATTGGTGATGTGTCCCTTAGCGCCTGTTCTGCCCATAATTCTCGCTGCCTGTCTCTATGGCAACCATTGGCTTTTGAAATCATCCCACACCCCCACCACCCAACATGCGGAGAAGGCTGGGGCACATGGGTGGAAACCGCAAGCTTTTCTTAACTTTGTGGTGGGGGAAAAAAAGTCTTATGCAGAATTTTAAGAATTGCAGTGACACACAAAGATAGAAAGACTTCTATTGAAAGTCTTTCCTGTGCTTGTTTTTAGCACATTGTGAGGTAAAGCTCTATCTTGAATATTCACAAGTTCAAATACGCAAATAAAGATTGCTAGCTTGTTGCGGGGATAGTGTTTCCTTCTCTTGCAAGATGGTCATGCAGTAATGCTCACAGGCTCCTTAGTTCAGGGGTAAATGCTTAGAGGCAAAAGTTAAGATACCCACAAGTGTCTTAAGAGAGTGATCAGTGATCTACTACTGATCAAAAACAACAAATAAAAAGATACATAACAGACACGAAATAAGCCACCTTGTCAATGTCCGATCTTGTCTCATGTCGGAACCTAGGGTTGGGCCTGATTAGTACTTAAGTGGGAGACCGCTGGGAATACCAGGGGCTACAGTGGAGCAGCAGTGGCTATAGTGCACTTAGGCAAGACACTTCACCCACTTTGCCTTTTAATGATGTGTGTGAGTGACTGGTGGTGGTTGGACGGGCCGATGGCACAGATTGGCCGCTTTCCTGCTGTTATTCTATTTCAGGGCAGCTGTGGCTACAGTAGTAGCTTACTGCCATCAAGTGTGTAGTGAATTAATAATGCATGGAATAGTAAAGTGACTTTGCCAAATAGATATATCTAAAGATATTGTGAAACCCTCTTTCAGTCTTTTTTATTATTGACTCTTCAGTTGCTCTGTTTGTTCTCCCTGTTCCAAAGTTGTTGATGTTGCAAGAAGCATGTAAAGGACAGCCACTCACAGTATCAGCGATCACATGGGACACAGTAAAGCGTGCGGTGGAGGAGAGATAAAATCATGTTATAACCTGGTAACACAAGATGGAAATACTTCGAGAAGAAACAGCCAATAAAAGCCCTCGCCCTGGACAGCTGTAAAGCGCCTTGCACACAGATGCAGTGGTAGATAATAAATAAGGTTAGGTGATACTGTGACCCAGTAGTAACGCAGGCCGTAAGTTCTCTACAAGCATTCTGTTTTTGGTGATTAAAAACTAATTGAAGATCAGGCAGTGCATTTTAAAAGGTATGAACAAGTTGTAAAGGCCTCATTGAAAAACATTCCTCTGTTCTTGCGCACCATAATCCTTTTGGGATATGCTCATTATAGTAAGCACCCCACTGACGGCTTTATTCTTTATCATTCAAATGGAGTGTACATGTTGTAAATCAGACTGAGAATACCTTCAAAGCATGTGCTAGGAGGTCAGCCTTGAAATGCCTATAAACATTGAGGGTTATATTACATTAGCAACCTGTAGTGCTTTGTACAGAACTGAATCACATACTAGTGGCTTTAATGTGCAATGGAACGATTAAACTGTCAGGAGTTAGAGCTATGAGTCGAAATGTGCGACTGTGGTTAGGTGGGCTGGTGCTGCCGGTATTGGTCTGAAGCCTAGAAAGTCTCATGTTATTTGAAAATCTTTAATTTATTAGTGTATTTTAAATTATATTACTCAAGAATTGTTTGAACTTGTCTTGGAATTTGATTACATTTGTTCAGTCTAAGCTTGCTCAGACGGTTTCTCCAGATAAACATGAAATGATGGATGGTTGTTGCAGCTGGTTCACAAAATCTAATATGTAACTGCTGCCTTTTCTACTGTACTAGTTCAATTACAATGGCTGCTACCACTATGCTCAAAATATATATGACTTAGCAAATATTATTACTTATTACCTAATTATTCCTTTTGTACCTAAACAAATGTATTGTCTTAAAGGGCCCATATTACCCTATTTTCTGATATACGTTATAATGTTGTTTTCTCATCACAAATATAATGTTTTGTTTCATTCACACATGTTTAACACACAAACCCTGCATATTTAGGCTGATTTCTTGTCTCAAACAGAAAACACTCTGTTCCACATTGTGATGTCATGTGGTAATACAGGAAGAGCTCCACTGTGTTTTTAAACTCCACACACCTTCACTAGAATCATTTGAATGATTTCAGACCTGAAATTGGCAATCTCTACTGAACTAAAGATAAAAGGTAGCTTAACTTGAAAACTAGCACTACATGACATCACAACATGGAACAGAGCATTTTGAGCTTTGGAGATGCAGCTGGACTAATAATAAAGAGTTACTCATGTGTGAATAAAAAAAAACACAACTCCAGGTACGTTTGTGATGAGGAAACAACATTATAACGTAGATCAGAAAATAGCCCAATATGGGCCCTTTAAGACACTACATTTGTTTAGATACAAAAGGAATAATTAAGCTACTTTCGAGTTTTTGAGGAGGTAACGGCATCCAAGTCATTTCTGTGTAATATAGGACCTATTAAATAATAAGAAACTACATGAAGTAGGCTACTATCCACATTGATTACTATAACTCAATGTAAAGTGGATTTAAGAGTGGAGAAAGGTGCAGAGGCTATAGGAGTGAGCTGTTTGTTTTTGTGTGTTTACTTCTTTTATTTACTGTAAGTTTAGGAGAGATTGATCAATATTATAACTGTACCTTAGAGAGAAGTAATTCCATTTCATCTGCCCAATCCATAAATAAACAATATTGTATACTTGTATAGGAGCTGAAAAGGTTTGCCATTAAAGCACCAAAAACGTGTAGGTGGGTCAGTGATAAGATGAGAGATGACTGGACTGAAAACACAAATACTTCTGTTATTGTGAGCTGAGCTACTGTGAACGTGTTAATTAACCGACACATAACAACTCAAAGTGACATCACTGACTAAATGTGTTAGATCCATAGACTGTATAAAGAAGTGGACTAAGTGAGTGTGACGTCACCCATAGCGTTCGGCTCCAGTCGAATGAAGCTCGTCGAGGCTAGAGCAGTTATAGGGGAATTCAGACCGCAAGTATCATAGCAACCAAAAAGCCAGTCCTGATTGAGGCTGTTGAAGGCACCCACCGCACCAAACCTGTTGCTAACGCTAGCTGCAGCAACCTCGGGAAGAGAGGGAACCTGATTTGTTTGTTATTAATATTCATATCTTGATTTACGGACAAAATAGCAAAATACAAATTTCAGAATCATGTAGAGCGGGTTAATACAAACACTTTAAGACCAAAATGACAAGGCTCACTGCAGCAGTTGTGTAAAGCGAAGTGGAGCTGGAAGCACGCCCATGATCACTTCCTATTTGGAACACGCCGGCTAGCGCGTTAGCAATGTCCATTTGTATATACAGTCTATGGTTAGATCAGACCTGACAAATAAAACTCACCCCAAGTGTAAAGCTATGTTGCACGAGTGTTTGTCGTTTTAACTGTCAACTTGACCAAAACACAAAACTGACTAAATGGAAACGCTTGTATATCCTCATTCATGCTAGCATACAAGTTACTCTATCAAATAAAAAATAAATAAAAATAAAAGTTAAGCACTACTGTCTGGGCAAGGGGTGTGGTTGCAGTGCACATGTATTGATTATTGGCTAAGACTTTACAACAATGAATGTCTTCTCCCACTCTTCACCCTCCATTTCACACTGCAAAGCGGGTAAATACAGTAAACAGGACTGATCCACAAGGGAAAAATACACTTTATTCATCGCAACTTCCGATTTAATAATTACACTGTGTTGCTTACTTGCTTTACAATTTCAGGCACATTAAGGAAGTTCATAATTGCAAGGAAAGGTTTGCCTGGCTGTCTTAAACTGCATAAATTATCTCAGAAATAAACAAGTTGTTTTTCCCTGTAGTGATTTGAAAATTATTTTAGAGCTTCATTACATCCTTTTACTGAAGGATATTTTGCTCAAACATGTGTGGTTTAAAAATGTGACTGGTGAAGCATGTCCGAGCGCGCACACACCTCAGGCTGTTGTAGTATTTATGTTACCCAACCTTTTTGTTTGTATTTTGCCCATAATTTGATTTTTTGTACATGTATGCTTATGTTTTTTACTCATCATACTAAAAATATCCAATCTCCAACTTTTTTTTCAGCTTTTCCCCTATCTGTTAGTCACACTGAATCACAAATGGCGATTTGGCAAGGTCCTACACCAGATTATGCCCAGAGTGGGGAATGCTGGCAATGTGTCTTGCTCAGGGACACAACAACAATATGTGCTTGGCTGTTGGAATGTGAATTTAATGAAAAGCACTCTTCTTGATCCAGTACACTGGCATCTGAAAAACAAGCAATGCAATTTTTCACCCTCGGTGCCAGCCTGCACACCTTATCTGAGCACACCACTGTTCAAATTATGATGGAATATCTCATAGCAACATCATAAAGGATAATAAATGAATTCAAATGCTCGTATATTGTTACATTTACATCTGTTTTACAAGCAACTATCTACCTAGCCATCAGGTTTATTAGGACTGGTTGGTTTTGGCGACAGTACCTCAAGAGCATTCGCCAACCAAATTCAAGGTCAGCAATCCCAGTTTTGTTGCGTTCATGAGCAAGACACTTCACCCACCTCACTTATCAATGTGGTGTGTGAGCGAATGTAAGTAGTGACAGAGGGCGATAAAACTATGGGCTGCAAACTATTCAGTATTTTCCCGATATCTATGAGCTATACAGTCCCCCATTCACCTGTAGTGTCTCTCCTCATTCATCCCTTGCAGCCATGTGGTATCCTGGGGCAGTTGAAGCTTCATAATACTGTTTGTGCTTTTCTTGACCTTCCAGTAGTGAATGGGGGATTGTATCTGCTCAGAGACAAGAACCTGGGTATTTGCCATTGGCTTTCTGCTAGCGCCGAGTGTCCTGTCTGCAGCTAAAGTCCTTGGAAGTTTCAGCTCTTTTCAGTTTTTCAATTTTTTGGTCATGAGGATGTTATTGTTTTAGACTTTTAAACTTTTCTGGTGGACAGCGCACCATCGGCTTGTCTTCATATTTGCTGCTAAACTTAGTTGTTTTTTTTTCCCCTTTATTCAATTACCTCTCCACAGATTTGACCTGTTTGGTGGCACCTGCTAGTCTCCATGATATAGTTTAATGCCATATTGTGGAACATTCCTGGTAAAGCAACAACAATCAAGTGGCGCCCCCTCCACTAAAAAAGTTATATAGTTTCTTAAGCACCCCCTTTTCTCCTAGTTAGGGTTAGGGTTAGGTTTAGGGTTAAGTATGACATATGTCTTCTATGCATATTTCAGTCAGTTATAAAAAATGTCATGTAGTGCAAAGACTGATATTGCTAATATTCATTTGTGGAGGTGTAAATGGCAGCGATTGCCAACTTGTTTCCTAGTAAATTTATTCACCAGTTCTTCTAGCCTAGTGTTTTCCAAATTTGATCTTGCATAGTGTAGCCTTTCTTTTAATTGTATGAGCTTCATTTTTCTTGAAGAAGTCTTTCTTAGTGGAAGGCAAAGAAAAGTCATCATAGTTTGCACACATCACAGTGTGTCTCCTGTAGGCTGTACATGACAAAGCCTTAACCATCTGGCCTAAATACATATGAACTGAACATGTTAGAGGCGTGTTGTGCTGCTTGTAATTCAGAAAACACTCAGCTCTATTGTTTTATCTGTTTAATAGTGTTCATATTTAGATATAATGTGATTCTTTCGTTGAGCGTTATCACTTATGTTATAATCTTCTGCTGTGTTGCGGTGTGTCATAACGAATAGATCTTGCATAATTGTTTTTGCAGATGTGGTGGAGTCATGTGACCCTTGTCCATACATCATCATACCATAATGAGTTGATCCATTCTTTGTGGAGACACATTCATCATTTGACCTTGTCGCTCACTTTATGCACAGTTCGATATTCAGAGCACCCTCGGCTCCTGCTCTGGCATTACACAAGTTAATTGCCTCCCTGGGCAGCGTGCAGCTGTGAAAAAATACCCTCTAATTGAGTCATTTTCTTAATTCGGACTCATTTGAAATCACATTGGTTCTAACTAGCTCAGGCTGGCGTCCAACAGCGTTGATGAGAAAATTATATTTGACCAGAGAATCAAACCCACAGAGTAAAACTGACAGAAGCCTACAATTAAACCGGATCCTAATGTGCGATAGTGCAATCTCACTACGACACATACATTATGGAGATTGGAATACCTTAACCACAAAGCCATGGGAATCTTCCTTATCTCCAAGTGAGCTGTAACCTTGAATGGTGCAGGAGTAATTGTCTTGTCCTTAAGGAAATATCTCTTCTATCTTTACACTTTGTTCTAGTTTAAATTGCACCAGAGGAAATAAAAATCAAGTGCTTTATAGTGATCCCATACAAGCATGCAAGGCCTGTTCAGGAAATTATGAAACAGTAAGGCTGCTGTGGAGATGAAAGAACTTTATTAAATTATTCAACCACAACGAACAACAACAAAGGTGTGTGTGTGCTTCAAAAGAAAGGTGCAGTATCATACTAACAGATTTATCAATTTTCCACTTGTCTGGGCCCTCCAGTGTCAGCCGTCTATACCTGTCAGCGCCAGCAACTTTCCTACTAATTTAAAGACTGGCCAGGTTTGTGACCCCACCAGCTAAAAATACATTCCATTGTCTTTGATATTTTTGCTGCAAACTTCAGTCCTTCAGTCCGAGTTTTATTTAGGTTTCCTTTACTGTAGGTGGACACATTGATGATCTTATAATTTATAAAGTTCCCTGTGTTTTTCAAGCACCAATAATATGCAAAATAAACTTGGAGTGGAGTGAGCTATGGCTTATTTGGAGTAATTCTACTTGACACCCCAAATACTCATTTTGAACACAGATTATTATTATTATTATTATTATTATTATTATTATTTTTTTTTTTTTTTTTTTTT
>KN470359.1:49431-123534 GCA_000787095.1 Periophthalmodon schlosseri | reverse complement strand
TACGAATTGGATGGGACAGAACATTCTAAAGGCTTGCATCATGCATAGCCTTGCCAGCAAGGTGAATTCTCGAGTTCACAAACTCTTGAGAATCGCTCTTGTTTGGCTCTGGCTGAAGCGTTTGCATGTGGTTCTGACCAATCACAGGGCGGCACTGTGGTTTGGGCTGAAGCCAGCATCAAACAAACCAAAGCAAACATGGCGACGCCAATCAACGTACTTCAGCCTAATTTAGCGGAAATACAGAGTATTGCATACTTTTAACATGCAGAAAAATGTGATCATTTACCATGTACCATTGGTGCAATCACTTTCAGCAAGAGCAATCAGAAATTGATGTGTAGAACTCTATTCAAAGATACAGAGCTACAGATATCAATATGGCGAGAGCCAGATGGACCTTTTTATAAGTTGGCTCCAATGCATTTTCAAAGGGAAAGTAGCAAGAATCACCCAATGTCACAAATGATGAAAAAACAGGGCTGTTTTAGCGACTGACAACTGCTAAATCACACATGAGTAACACCAGGGAGAAGTGCTGAGCTGAGTTTTGTTGACATAGCTGTTAGCACCGAAATGAGTATAAATGCTAACAACTGTGTGATGAAAATAATGTTATGCTGAACAATAATTCACCAAAATTATCACAGGAAACAACAGTTTGACAATGAAATTAGTTTTATTTCATCAAGCATCAAACAAATCCTGCATAAATTAGTGAACTAGAAAATGGAGCTGGAAGATTCTGTTCTAAACACATCACTCTTGGAAAGGTCTATGAGTGCAGAACATTTATGAAGCTTTTCAGAAATTTCAACCAAGAATAATGCCACAATATTCTTCATGCCATAGCAGCATTTCATGTATAAAAAACATGTGTTGTCTATTGTTGGATCACGTTTGGCTGTGTATAAACATATACTAAGGTCTCACAGTTTTCAAGCATGAAGAGCGAGAAAAAAAATCAATGCACACCTCAGAATGTGATGAAATCATGACAGCACATATAGATCTTTCAGACACCTCAGGGCATGCTCCAAAGCTAATAAAACCTACCTTACTTTAGCATGAGCTCACATTGCTGGTGTAGGGACTTGGCACTGAATTTACTGTAGGATACAAGCTACTCTCCACTCTCATTCATTCTGTTAGTTTGTTTGAGAAGATAAAAACATGTGAATGAAAAATAAAGTAGTAGTGCTGAATAGAAGTTAGTCATTGCAATATGGAGAGCAAAACAATGATATAAGATCAGTTCTGCTTATTCTGTTAGGGATGTTCACAGTGGCCTTTTTGTTTAGGGAACCTGAGATACTGACCTCATTCCGCCCCGCACACTTTAGCCTCTAAATGCAACTAAACTGCGCTTTCTTTATGGTGGCACTTCCGGTTAAGCAGGAATCCACTAAAATATAAAATATAAAGTAAAATTTAAGAACATTGAGCATTTGACTGATTCTCTGGGAGGCATTAGAACGGCTTTGTAGTCCCTATAGAACTTATTTTCTGTCAAGATTGGCAGCCCCATTGCAAAATAATACAAACTGAATGACTTTTTTTGCATAAGGTTAAAAATAATACAAACTGAATGACGATGGCAATTTCTGGAATAAGGTGAATAATGAGAGTTCAAAGATTTCTTTTTTTGCCACAATTTTCCTGAAATTCCTAACCAGAAATGACATGGTAAGCTGTATTAGAGATGACGGTTGGAATTCTAATATGGTCAAAGAAAACTGAATGAAAGAGCCTGAAAGAGCCAGACCTCTTACTATTTAGATCCTTGTCGAGGGCTCTTTGAGCATTACACTTATTCATCATTTTTCTATTCTCCGTGTACAGTAGATAAGCAGGGCTTTCACCAACAAAGGCCGACTTCAAATGGGTTTTTGCAGCGAACAACTGACTTAGACTCTTAGAATTTCCCATTGACTTCACATTTCAAAGACCTCTTGCACCTCGGGTCCTGAATTCCAATTAATGAATCCCAAATCTCCATTTCAACCAATAATGGGCCAATGACAGATACTATGTTCTTTTTCGTATAGGCTATAAAGAGGAAAACCTTTAACCTACTTCATCCACGTCACTGGAGAATGGTTCATTCTCTTTAGAAAAAATGTACATTTGGATTAAGTAGTTACTAACAGTTTGTGTACATGTAGGCCCACTCATGTGAGAATTGCACATATTGGGGGTTGGGGAGAACTTAAGTGGAGTCTTACTATTCCACGCTTTTTTATTAACTTGCTTATGAAAACAAAATATTGCATAAAATGGTAATGCAGTCCCCAAGCAATTATATTCTAAACCTTAAAACAAGAATGGAACCTATACTCACGACACATACATGCAAAAACTTATTTATTTTCACTTTCAAACTGAGCTTTAAAGAAGAAGAGAAACTATTACACAGATGTAAATTAGTCTTGTTCAAAGAGCATGAAAAGGGGAACAATCAGACACAAAAACATTAATGTGAGATTGGCCTAATGCTACGTTCAGACCAGTGTTAAAATGGTGTCAAATGCCTCTAGTTGCCTTTGTATTTGAGGCCAGAGGCTTGAAACACATTTGACACGCCACAAATTTCACCAAAAGTTCAGTTTTTTCAACCCTGACGCTTGACATGAGATGCATTGGACTAGCTTACATCCTACATTTTCTTATTTATTAACATATAGTAAACCCAATGTTTTAGCTATTTCTGCACACTGCCCACAGCACATCCAAAACACATCCTCTACTAGGTCAGTTCTGAAGTGTCTAATTGCCTTTATACAGACATCACTAAGATTGAATGCTAATTGCCCCATCCAGTCAGTATGCTAATGAGCTGATTAGCTGAAGACCGTACAGTGTCTGCCTTTGTCCTTCTCGTGATCACAGACTAAGCAGACAGTGAGTTGGGACTCGGTGCTTAAGGGAAGAAACCCAATCGATATCCTCTCTCCTCGGGCCGTTTTTAGATTCTGATGCACAGGTGTTAATCACAGAGTCAATTCTTTCATTAATCAAGAGTGGAAGTCCCGGAGGGGGGTAGTCTGGCTCAACTCTCTCCCATACACTATCCTGTCCTGCGCCTGACAAGTAGATAAAATCCGCAGGAATAAAAGGAGGAGATGGAAGGTGACTGGGTGAGAGTGGAGCCAAGTCTCTCAGGGAGGCTGTCAGGTTTCCTTCTAACACTGAGAGAGTCTCCTGCCTCCTGCATTGTCTTGTGTTTTCAGTAGGATGTTTGTGGAGACCGGAGCTGCTTGTGTTTTGACATTTGCTGTCACTTCCTCATGCGGCTCAAAGCTGACGTAGCAGAGGACTAGTAAGTTCAGTGTACAAGAAGTATTCCGGTTTACGCCATGTTTTTATGCATGTGTTTATATAATTTGTAATGCTTTTGTCGAGACCTGCAATAATGCGTCAAACAATCTGATATTTTTAAGTCCTTTATAGGAATGAATGGCAAGGACCTCCTCCTCTTTCTGTGATAGAGTGGGGAGTCAATATGGAAACAATGTAGATAACACGTTTGCAGATGAGGTCAATGCCACATGTTTAATTATAGTTCTCATTTCCTTTCAGGCGCTTGTGTTGTGACAGCTGCCAAACAGACACAAACAGCATTTAAATAGAGCAATGATGGTAAGTGCATTGGATTTATATCACGCTTTTGAAGACACCCAAAGAGCTTTATGTTGCATTATTCACTCACTCTAGACACGGTGGTGGTAAGCTACAAGAGGAGCCACAGCCCTGGGGTAGACTGACGGCGGTCTCCCATCCACGTACCAACCAGGCCCAACCCGCTTCTGAGATCAGACGAGACTGGGCATTGCAAGGTGGGATGTGTTTTTTGTTTTTTGTTTTTTTTTCAACTGATGCATTATGACAGTAGAAACATTCTTGAAACATTCTATTTTTCCTATTTATTTGGTACTGGAATGATTGCACTTACTTACAGTATTGTACAGTGGCCCATGAGCTCTCACATTTACACAACAAAGGCTGCATGACATTAGAAATAAAAGCATGGCATAACAGCAGCAATTAAATTATATTACAGTGACATTTAGCACAAACATTACAACAACAAAATGTCAAATGCACTGGGGTTATTGGTGGCTATGAGTTGTCTGGAAGACGCTATGGGCCGCCTAGTGTTGCCCTTAATGCAGATCTATTATGCAAAATCGACTTTTTAAAGCTGTTATAGTTTTTTCTCCTCACCATTTACTCACCCAAAGTTGTATTTGAATGCTTTAATCCGCTTATTTTAAAGACGCCATATTGCCGATCATTCCCCATTTTCACCACCACCAGCATACGCCCACTGCTCTGTACTTACTTCATTCTCCAATTTTTTTCTTAATCTGTGATACGTGTAGGATTTGGCAGCGCTGCGTAGTCATTTTGGTACAAATCCGTTGCTGGCGATCGTGATCTGCAGCTGTCCATCGGAGGTGATGACTTTTTGTTGTGACGCTTACGGCAACATCAGCTTCCATTGGTTCCATTGGAGTTTTCAGCGGACTTGTTTCTTTTATTAAGTCATTTTAGGTGAATATTGTGATTTAAGATGTGCAAATTATAACATAATGATTCATGAGTATCATAGCTGATAACTACATAGCAGACACAAGCAATAGGTCTTCTTTAATGATCCTAGAGCAAGCAACAGTCATCACTAACTTTCTACTTTGAAGTAAATATTCCATTGAATGTCTGACCTTGATTAATATTTAATCACCAGACGTTGATAAATTAGACAACTGAAGTGATATATATAAAATCATTTACCCAACAACCCTGACACAGTCAAACAGTATTATAACAATCAATGTGTTTCATGGCTAAATAATAAAAATGCATCTGCCTGATATTTGGTCTTTATCCAAATAGAAAATCCATCAGTCTCACAGTAATGTTTCATGTAAAGTCTGCATTTCAAATCAACAAAAGTAGAGCAGACCATGACTGTGGCTCAACCCAATGCAATGAGCAGTAAGCACATTCTTTGACAACTTACTGTAACTGGGGATGCTGTGACAGAAGAAAAGCACATATTTTACACTTCAAAGATTGTTTGAAGTTTGAGTGAATTGTTTTCCTAAGAAATACAGAGGAGCAAGATACCTCTGACAAAGGCTTAGTTACAGGAGAGAACAGACACTGTGATCTCTGAAGATTGTATACCATTAGTCATTAAAATACTTTTTAATTGACAACTAAACACACAAAAAATGGTAAATTTAACTATATTAATACCTGATTTATGCACATCTGGGGTACTCTCGAGACATTTTTTTGCCTGCATTAAAAGTAGATGGGAAGTGACACACTGTCAACATGCCATGCCCGCGTAGATTTCAAAATAGGAAATCCAAACTATTTTGTCATGCTTAACGTGAGTGTAGGGGACCCAACCTTGTGTTTTTTGTGGTCAGCCTGTAGGGACGGTAAATGCAAGCTTACTCAGCTTCACTGTACAAGTGTTGGGCTGTACGCACACAGTCAAGTATGAACGGCTTTCCCACTGAAAAACACAGAGGCAGTGCGCGTTAACATGCGGCTGTGGTTTCGCGAGCTTATGCACATAAACACTGACACCTGCAGTGTGTTGGCCCCTAAGGACTCACAGGCAAGGCCATCATATGCAGTATATTCTATGCAGTATATTCTAAGTCTACCTAACATAAGAACTAAAGCAGCTCTCATGTCAAAGTTTTTTAATATGATTACAAAGCACATTCTCCCATTGGGACAATCAGTGTAATGGAATACTTTATCTCTATCTGTGGTCTATAGTGTGCGTACTGAGAGCTTAAGCCGCTGTGAGGCAGTGGAACGGATGATTGTGATCAGCAGTAAAGTCACTGCTTCTAGTCCCCACACACCAGCCCTTATAGTTATTAGCATTCCCAATGGAAGCCAGATAAGAGATGAGAAAGCCACGGCACACAACGGAGACAAATAAAGGTAAGATGCTAGATTTCAACTCTCACAAGATAATCGCTTGAACAGATGAGCACGACTTGGAACCATATCGGAAACTCCACGGCCAAAACAGAGCTGACAAATGCGGCGCTGTGGGAGATGAGGGGCTGATTATAAGCGTGGCACAGAATAGAGCCTTGGTCTGGAGAAATCTCTTTATGTTCTTGGATGGATATGGAGGGTCACGCTTTGGAGCTCTGCAGCAGCAAAGTGTGTGAAAAGCCCTGAGAAGTGTCACCTTCGCCTTATCGCCATGTCACTCATCCTATAGTCCATGTGTGTGTACAATATTTGGCTGTAAATATGAATGTGTGCACTTTCTCATGTATGAAATGGTGCTACTCAGAAACATCCATACTGCTGCTAAAACTGAAACTCAACTCTTATAACAAAAAAAAAACTTTTCTTAGTCATTTGGCAATTTGATTCAATCCCCAACTGGCACTGTTGTGTCCTTGGGCAAGACACTTCCCCACCTTGCTTCAGTATGAAAATGGCGTGTCAGTATTTAGTGGTGGAGATGCTGGTTCATATGGTCATCTACGTTTCGGTCAATCAGTCCTGGGGCAGCTATGGCTAAAGTAGTTGTCCAACTTTGAGAGTGGAATATAAATGAATAGTGCCATGTAAGGTCCTATGTAAGGTGGCTTTCAGAGTGCAAAGTTATAAATTGTTTAAGGTAGATTTTGTCATGCTGTTGGATAAATATAGTTATAATGGGAATGGGAATAGGACTGGGATTTTTTTTTTCCTCATTCTTCCCTCTCATTTCCTCGAAATGCTATAACATGGGTATCAGGTAAATTATTCTTCCCTGATTTGAAGGATTTTGTGTAATTTTCTCAATTCAAAAGTTATAGTATTTTGATTTGAAATGTGTTATTATAATATCAATGGAGGATGATTGCCATGACCCATGAATACAGGTAACATTGGACAAACCTGTCCACACCCACTGCCATACAGTTTTTCACGTGAGATTGAAATACACTTTTACATTAAATGTGCACTATGTAACTTTTCGGGTGGAAAAGTTACCACCTGTTTGTCTCCATATTATCGCTTTCCCTGGGATGTTCCACAGTACGGCATTACTATGGAGACAAGCAGGTCACACTACTAGGCCAAATTGAATAGTTTTTATAATAAATAATACAGTAATGCGGTGGGCTGTATGCTGAAGACATCACCATTTCAATTCTACAAAACCTTTTGGCATTAGATCTGCTAAATTTAAATGAAGGAGGACAGCTCTTGTTAATACTTTTGTTTGCCTTACAGTCTAATCTCCACATGCTGTAGCTTTGGCACACAGCACCTTTCAGTCTGATGAATAGGAGACGGGAAAACACTGACATAGCACAAAGGTGGATTTGAGACCTCTTCCTGTTGACTTTCCCTCTAATGACTTCTGAGCCTCCAGTCTCAGCGAGACTTCCCTGTAGGATTCCGGTGTTCCCGGCTTGTTCTGCAGGTGAAATGAGCTGATTTAAAGGGAAAAGGGGAGTAGAGGGGGGAACCCAATCCTAACGTTGGAATAATGCACCTGTCACATTGAGAGGAGAGGATGTCTGCACCCAAGCTTTCCTCTTATACTTAAAGATCGCTTTTTTCATTAGCCATGGTTCATAGGTCATTTAATAACCTTAAATTACAATTCTAATTTGAATCACAGTGAC
Organism: Periophthalmodon schlosseri; assembly: GCA_000787095.1. Lineage (NCBI taxonomy): Eukaryota > Metazoa > Chordata > Actinopteri > Gobiiformes > Gobiidae > Periophthalmodon > Periophthalmodon schlosseri. Next base: position 115,864 of record KN470359.1, on the reverse strand, counting down.
AGCGAATGGAGTGTGTCCGAAAATGCATTACCGCTGGAATATCAATGAGGCGCAGAATTCCAGGGCACGCTTTATTCTCATTACAGATGTTTTTGTGCACTGCCCTGGTTCCCATTGATTGGACAGCTTTGTTTACTGTACACAGCCAAACCATTGATTGCGTTTATTGCAGGCGGCTTGACCCAGAAACAGTGTGAAAGCAATTATAGTGTGACATGAAGTTTACAACTGCAGCTGGAGAGGACTGGATCAGTCAGCAATATTCTGTCTGTCTGTGTCTTTTTTATTTGAGATCTGCCATTCTAAGTATTTTACCATTGATGTTGAAGTATATCAATGGGTTGTGTTCACGTGGCTTCACAACATAGCAGAATCCTCAGAGTGTAAAATTGAACTGGAGGACAGGTTTGTTGTTTAACAGATTGCAGACTTGTTGACCTGATTTATGGTAAATATCTCTGTAAGTACTGGGCCTATCCAAATGAAACAAAAACAGGCATAAAGTTCAACGTCTTCTCTGTTAGTATAAAAAAAGTGAAGTGAAATTTTTTTTCGCAATAACTTCAGCAGTGCCATTATTCAACTCCAAAGGTGTGAGTGTGATTGTTGTTAGTTGAAAGAATCAGAATAAGTTGTATAGCCATTGTCAGTGAACTAGGAACTTTCTATAAGACATGGGATTAATATTGCAAGTCTGTGGAGCCAGTTCCTAACAAATGTTCAAGGTTTGTGGATTTTTATTTTGGACATTTCCTTCAAAAACAGTGAATCTCCCATAGAATTAAACAGATCCTTGCCCACCATCTGAGATTATGATATCAGATTCTTCAAAGTGAACGCAGCGTATGTAGTGAAGCAATGGCGTCTTTCTGCAGAATTAGCAGAACCCCACATACTGCGCTTCATTACATTCTCGCATCCTTTTGACGAGCTGTGGCAAACACATCTAGGGGCCTATTAATACGGGAACAGCGCTCGTCGGCAAGGTAACCCAGGTCCAACTTAAACCTTAACGGTCATCTCTTTCATGAATTTTTCAACTGCTCATTAAGGACCGAGCCATTAAATGTGCATTTGTTTGAGATATGCTGTCAAGTAAATGATGGATATTTGAAGGTAATAAAACTGCTACACATCCAAAGATCACATTTGCATAGAGAGCTAGGAGCAGATGAGTCGTTTGATAAATGCAGCCTCAGGCAAATCTGGAAGACATTTGTTGTTGCCCGGAAGCCACAGAAATGAGGGGAAATGCTTTCATGTATTGTAAAGAAAGCAGTGAGTGTTCTCATACAAAGTAACTTTTCCTGGCTTGTTAAAAATTACCTAAATGTGCAATAAGGCAGTAAACTTATCTATATCCATGGAGGAAACCTGTTGGCCATGTTACTGATCAGGTCTGTGGAGGGGTGACCCTGCTCACAGCAAGAATGCATGTTTTTAAAATGAATTGTTGAGCAATAAAAACTATAATTAAATAAATGCAGTACAATTAATACCATACCGTGGAACATTCCAAGCAAAGCAATAACATGTAATGGGGACAAGCAGATGGCAGACCCCCCCACCAGAAAAGTTGCATTATGGATCTTTAATACAAAGGTGTTTAGTCACTCCAAACAAGAAGATATGAGAAGATATGATTATTTATGTTCTACAGTGGTTCTCAACCTGTGTTACGCTCCTTCAGGTGGTTCATGGATAGCTCTTCAGTAGGTGTATTTTCACAATTCATTTTATCCACTTTTTTGTCCTCCTTTTGATATTTTTTTGTTTGGAACTACAGTGCAAATGGTGTAATCCTCTTTTAGACCAGGTTTAGCCCTAGATCAGATGTGGTATAGTACTGTTATATACTTGATTTAGAGCTCATGGTACTCAGAAAGAATTCTCTTCTTTTTTTTGGTATCCCCAAACCCTGTCCTTAAACCTGACCTAACCCTAACCCCTAATCCCTTTGGTGTGAAAAGTTTGAGAGCCACTCATCTATACAGTTTAACTGTTTACTGTAATTTGGTTGGATTTGCAAGTTCATTTATTCAAGATAATTCAGAAAAAGTGTTGTTCTGTAAAGTAAAAAAAAAAAAAAATTATTTTTGCTTACCTAAAAAAAAACTGAATTAAAGCATGAACCAACCTCTCCACCTGGTAAAGTTTCTTCTTCTGTCTCTTGGGGCTGCGATGAACTGACCTTATTTCCCCCTGCCTCCTAACCACAACCTCTCCCATAAAACCAGACATTGTGATGTAAATGAGATTCACATTTGGCTCATCGCGCTCCGCTCAAGTGTAAAGGTAAATATTTGCATTATGCTAGAAGCCCCGAGTATGCCCTTAAATCTATTCTTCCATTAACCCACGTCGTCATGCACAAAAACACTCAATTTTCTCAACTACACTTTTTTTTACCGTCTTCCTCTCCCCGCTCGGTTTAGTTCAAGGCGCTGGTGTATCTTTAGCATCTAATTGCTTTAAATGCTTTGGGTCAATCAGATGCTGCGGATCAGCTCACAAATTTTTCCACTTCAACGATGTAATTGGGAAAGAATCATTTCTGCTGTGACACTGCTTTCACATTCTTGCTGCGTGCTGGTTTTCTACAGCAGACACTTAAGATGTCACACCATCCATCTCTCCATCTAATGTTTTCTGGTCACTAGGCGGCCTATTGCTTATTGACTTGTTCCTTTAACTGTATTGGGTGACACCAGACACAATGCGCTGGTCAGGGTATCCTCTAATATGTGTTAAATTAGGCGTGAGTGTATTATGTAATAGTGTACTAGTGAGCCTGATAGGGTGAGACTGGGAGAATACAGAGGAATGGGGCAATGTACCACCACATTCTATCACATGCATTGTTCATATAGGATGGCTACACAGCACTTTGCCTAAGGGCACCTGTGTGCACAAATGGCTTCTTCATTTTGTATCAACACAGGTCCGCACGCTGCTTAATTATCCAAGGTCAGTGTCTGGGTACATCTTTTCTATTCCCTTTTCCACCTACATGTTAATATGCTTTATTACTTTACCTTGAGAGTTCCACTTAAAAGGTAGGAGTGGGATTACGACAGCACGACAGGTTAAAATGCATTTCTATTGAAAGTTTGAATAGGCTTCAAGTCGGAGCTTGGACAAAGGTAGACTTGTGTTGAGTCAATATTTATGTTGTGTGTTGTAACATTCTACTTGAATAACTCTGCTTTTTAAATAATTCACTAAAAGAGTTTTCCCTGGTCATGTGCTTGTGTTTGTGCAAGAACTTTATCTGCTGGCACACGCAAGAGTGCTCTTACATCTGCACTGAAGGAATATGGCTGAGCTCACAAACAAGTCCCAATGTAAACATGTGAAATAATACAGTATTAATATTAAAGCATTAGTCTTGTAGGGATTTTTCAGACACTCAAAGTCACTTAGTAAGCTGTTTTTGTAGACACAGCTGCCCTGAGGCAGACAGATCCATGATCTGCCAATCTCTAAACACCACCAATCACTTGCTCACTCATTCACACACCACATTCATACTGGGCAAGGTGAGTGAAGTGTCTTGCCTAAAGACACAACAACAGTATGTACTTAGCTTTTGAGCTCAGATGAGATCAGGACTTGAAAAGGAGGAATAGCCACCATGGCGGTGTGCAGGCGTTGGTTGTGGGTGGCAAGGCTGAGTGCTGGGAGTGTGTCCCGGACGAGGTGAGCTGGGTCAGAGGCGGCGGAGCACGGATAGTCCAGGGAGCGGGATCTGGTCAGAACAGAGACAAAGTAGTTTAATACTATGAGCTGAAACTAGAACAAGACAATAAGCCAAGCGGAGACTGTACCACGGTGGATACATTGACGATCTGGCGACGTGTGTCAGGCAGACCGGCTCCTTTGTACTGCCCAGAGAGGGCTTGATTGATGGATGAGATGCAGGGGCGTAGTGGGTGTAGACGGAGGCTCCGCCCAGCTCCCGGTGCAGACACAGAAGGGGAGGGGAAAAACAGCGCAAAAAACACAAAGGCCAAGTGGGTTTATGACACTATGGCTAAATAATATTTGATTTCACATGGCACTGATTGAGTTCATACCACAAGAACCATTGACATCTCTCTTACCGTTGATGAAATAACTTTATTTTGAACCCTTCATACAGTAAATAAATGCATGAAGGTTGACTGTGACTTGGCAAACAGCTGGCTGCTGGAACACCTCTCCTCCTCCACTTACCTCCACACTGTGAGGCTGCTCTGGCACTGCTGTAGAGAACTGCAGCCAAAACCTCCTGTCTCCTTACAAGGTGCTCCCAGTCTGCAGCCGCGTACAACTTTAAACAGAATGTGATAAAACCAGGCCTTGGGCTCGTCTCCGCCTCTCCACTCCACACTTTATCATGCTTGCAGCTTGCGTGTCCTCAGATTGTTTTCGTGTTGCACTTGTTAAATGCCCATTGCCTCCATTGAGTCTGTAAATTAGATTGACCCCAAACACTCTCCACCCACTGGGAGGCCACGAGATAACGCTCATATTACCAGCGTAATTATTTGCACGGCGTGATAGGCCAATTAATGTCTTAACATGTAGATAGATGCTTTATAATGGATCCTTATACCACATGTAGTGCCGAGTAGTAAGATTACGCTATCATCTTGTACCAGACGCAGAATTGTCTCGGAGAAGCTCTCACTTTTCATACAGTGTACAAAAACGAGGTTGCAGAAGGGTTTCGGAGGGGAATGAATACCTAGTAATCCGCCTAAATTCCCTTAGGATCAATAGCGGCTGTTGAAGTAGGCAGCACCCACCTTTGCTTTTCCAAGTCGATGAGCCTGCGAGTACTTTGTGAACGAGATAATATTCAAATCGGCTTGGGTAAAGCATGCCACATACTCGCCTGTGGTACGCGCAGTCAGGCTTATGAATAATGTGTGAGAGAAAATCAGATATGTGAAGTTGTACCGGCGTAAGGGAACAGTCATCCACCCAGTGCGCAGCTTAAAACACACTGGTCAATGATGCTGATGTATTTCTCTTAACTCTGCCTCATTATATACTTCTGTAGGTTCATTATTTATGCAGCTAGCTAACTCACGCGGGAATAGTTAAGGCGTTTCTTGAGTCCCCGGTCCCATGTGCTCCATCCCATAGGCGTCCATTCCCGCTATAATCAAAAGAAATGTGCAGCATTAGCACATTCACTTAGGGCATGTTAATCTATGACTGTTTTTCCAGCAGAGAAGCACTTACAAGTGAGGGGAACTAAGCAGCACACGGAGAAGTAGAAAAAATATTACTACATTTGCTGGTAGTGCTGTCAGTGTTTACCAACTTTCTAAATTGAAAAAAGTCGGTGTCTTGAGTTTTGTACCAGGCTATGACTTTTAATTAAGGTGAATGTGTTTGTTCGGAGGAAAAGTTTGCGCAAGTGTCAAGATGTTCTGCATAAGAATTAGCTCTTTGGTAACCTTTCCTTCTTTGGTAGGGAACAAATTATTAAAACCACCAAAGTTCATAAGAAATAGTATGTTTTTAACAAGTTATTAGGGCTCAAATTTAACTTGTTTTTGCCGGGAAAGCAATAAAAATGTGAGCCTGCGTGTGGTGGTAGGGTTTATGAAATTTTATAATCCAGCGATCATCACAGAGACACAAAGCATCAGGGACTTGTGCTGGGATATTGGAAAAGACCGGGATGATGAAAATGATTTTTTATTCGCTACGTTTACACTGTGAGACCGTTTTTTGCCAAATGTGTAAAAAAAATGTCGCTGAGTTTTGCAGTGTGCCAGATGCCCTCCCTTTATGAACGCTTAGGGCAGCACATGGTTGATCATTTGTCTGAGAGTTAAACCTTGGTCTCTTGAGACTAACCACTCAAGCAACAGGACAACTGACAGGTATAGTAAATATACTGATTATCTTGGTCCCACAGCACCTGTCAGTAGTTGTCTTGGCCCCACAGCACCTGTCAATTACAATGCTATTTATACACATCTGAAGATATGATGTGGATGAACAACTTACTTTATAACTTTCAAGGCATATTTTGAATGCAATAATAACAGCATATACAATAGTTTTGGCAAAAATAATAAAAAAAAAAGTCCATCTATCCATCCATGTTCTTCTGCTTATCTGGGGCTGTGTCGCGGGGGCAGCAGTCTAAGCAGGGACTCCCAGACCTTATACCTTCACCTTATACACTTCCTCCAGCTCCTCCGGTGGGAACCCCAAACAGTTCCCAGGCCAGCCGATAGACACAGTCCCTCCAGCGTGTCCTGGGTCTCCACCAGGTTAGTTAACGTTGTTAGTACAAAAATAATTATTAAATTGCTTGATAACACTTTATAATAACTGCACCTTATTATCCTTATATTGTGTTTTCTTTCATTCACACAAATGCTGCATATTTAGGGTGAGTTCTTGTCTCAAAAGGAAAACACTCTGTTCCACCTTGTGATGTCATGTGGTAACACAGGAAGTGCTCCACTATATTTCTAAACTCCATACACCTTCACTAGAATCATTTGGATAATTCAGGGCTGGGAATTGCCCATCTCTACTGAACTAAAGCTGTTGTAGCTGTTAATGTAGCTGTTAACTTGAAAACTACCACTTTATGACATCACAAGGTAGAACAGAGCATTTTGAGCTTAGGAGCTGTAGACAGACATCCCCTAAGTACTCAAACATGTGTGAATGAAACAAAACACAACTCCAGGTATGTTTTTGATGGCTTAAAACTCACAAGAGTCAATTTTGTGTAATATAGGACCTTTAATAAACTATTTATCCATAATGGATTGGAAGTCTATGTTCATGCTGATTAAGGTATAGTTATTAGTGCTCCTATGGTTTTCTAACAAACATATAAATACATTTGACAAACTGTATTTCTGTCCAAGTAAATCAGACTTATGGAAGATAGTTGTGTCAGGTGAAGCCCATGTCTGCAGTGCCCTGAATCCTCCCTGATCTTTGATGTATGTCATCTGTCCGAACCTCTCCACAGTATCTCCCTCCTTTATGACTAATGCATCAAAGGCTGAAAAATCTTTAGGCTAAGATAAATGAACAAATCGAGCTGAGCACATTTTCTTCTCTCGCAAACATTTTTCAAGGCGCATATAGCAAGGTGCGCAGTTTCTTTAGGAGCTCTGTAAATGTAAAATATTGCCCTACGAACTGAGAGTGCCCTGGCTGCTTTGCATGGCTGCACTCTCTATTTCCGCTCATGTCAGAATGGATGTCTAGCCTGGAGTAAGACCAAGAGCAATCCTGCTTATCAACACTCGAAAAATGCAGAAAGCCAATTTTATATTATGTTCTGGCAAGCAAAAATGCTGCCAAACCTGTTTTTCTTTTTAAATGAATTTGTGAGGTGAAATGTTGGTGTTCATGTGTATAGAATTTATTGAACTGTTTTCTCTACATATACAGGCTTGGCAATGTGAGCCAAGAAAGTCAGAGCTGTGCCAGGATGTAGGATGACCCAGAAATAATAGTGGAGATAGAAAAGTTTCTCCTTACCCACATCCACTTCCTGTGAATCTAAACACATTTGTATTCATGAAGCCTCAGACATAGTCAAGATTTCTCAACTTATTTGGGTGTGTTGACAATCTGTTCTTACAATGATTCTGATTTAAGAAAGAGGACAGACATTAGTTGGGTCAATAGACAACAACTCTTTTGACTTTTTAAGTTAAAATCCATTCAATTCAAGTTTATTTATATACAACTTCAGCTGCCCAAAGTGCTTCACATAAAAGTCAACAAAAAATGAATATATAGAGAATACGATACATAAGAAAAGAACAATAAAACACCAAGATATCCTGTGTATCTAGTATTAAATACCAGGGAGAAGAGGTGGGTTTTCAGTCTAGCGTTAAAGACAAATTGTTCAAATATGCAATAGATTATGAACCATCTCACACTGTGATGACTTCAGGGACCAGCCTCCTGTTGGTGCCCAGAGTCAGGACTAAACATGTGGAAAATGTTTCAGTTTTATGCAGTTAAAACCTGGAACAGTCTTCCTGAAGATGTGAGACAGGCCTCTATTTTCACAATGTTTAAATCCAGGCTCAAAACGGTTCTGTTTAGCTGTGCCTATGATTGAAAGGTATTGTGATTTTAATGTCTTTCTTATTCTGTAAAGCACTTTGAATTACTTTGTGTTTGAACTTGCCTTGCCTTTTAATTCGACATGTTTCAAGGGTCGCTGCCGCTTTTGTCAGAATCTGAAACGTACATGTTTTCAACCAACAGTATTGCTCTTCAAATATTGAACACAGACTAAACCTACAGCTATAGGTCTCAATCTGGAGAGGACACGCAGACACTACACAGTCATTTGCCAATGCTTCTGACAGACTGTGATGTAGCCTATCAATGCAATTGGCACATAGTACTAGTAAATACAAGAGACAATATAGTACTGTAATATATTTTATTTAACCCAGGCTATTGCTGGGTTAACACAGATGGGGAGCAGCTAAAATGAATACTGTTCAAATGCAGAGTTTACTTGCTGCTTGTCACTTGCAGAAATGGTCAGGTTACTAATGACAATCCCATGTAAAACCATTCTTAGCCCCCCATAGGGAAATATGACGTCATCACAATATAGAATCTGAAAACCCCCAGTTCTCATACATACATTTTCATACTTTTTCCTTAGATATTTGTGTCAAGATGCAACGATACACCCCCATAGCTTTTGAAAATGAGTCACAAATCATGTGTGTGGACAATGTAACTGAGCGTGTCTTCCCTGACGTGATGAGGACTCAGCGCAGCCCAGAATCTTGCACAAAGTGTCTCCGTCTGTCACGCGCCATCCACAAACCCATGAGTGCCATGTCTGTAACCTTGGCCAAAAGGCTCAGCTGGGCTTTGTGCTGCAAAATGGACTGCTGCTGGAGCCTGCCAAAAAGCCCTCAAAGTCATTTCTCCCAACTGTAGTCTTGGGGATTCGTGTTAATCCACCGTACCCATCATCTATAAATAAGTGGCACACTTGGAGAGAAAGAGAGGGGGCAGTTGTGGAGAGTGGACACTTACAAGGCCTATCATTCTTCATTTCCACTCGGCTGGCCAAAGCAAATTGGAGAGCAGTAGGAGCAAGTACGGAGAAGGCAATTCGCTATGTCAAAGGTGGTTAAAAACAGTTCACTTGCTAAATCCATTACTTTTTTATGGCAAATAAAAACAACCGTAACTTATGAGAGGAAATGAGGCGTGGATTTGTGTTTACGAGGCAAGACAACTGGACTTTTTACTTCTTTACCTCATATTCATCCACTTCTGATTCACCTTACAACTTTGTGACTTTGAGAACATGAAGGAGTTTCTAACAGAACTGAACTTAGAATTGAACCTTAATATGGTAAGGTACACTTTATTGTCCTCATAGGGAAATTTTGTCTTTGTATTTGACCCAGCCTTCAATGCAGCTAGGGAAACCTGTCAGGAGCCTGGGGACCCATCTCTAGATCTGTTGTGCTATTCTTGGTCATGGCTCCTTAGCTGGAGGACTCAGCATGAGGAGAAACATGCAAACTGCACACAGTCAAACTCTGTGTGGAGTTCACACTGTGAGGCGAGAATGCTAGATAGTCAACCACTGTGCCGTCACGGTGTGGGAGAGTTGTGAATTAAGTTAGTATCATGCAGGATCCCTCAGTGGGCTCGATTTAATAATCTGTCAACGAAAAGAATTTAGTTCTTTTCCCATAACTACTCCTCCAAATTAAATAAATTGGTTTTTATTAATAATGCCCACTTAAATGTTTTTGTTGACTTAAAGCTGCCAAGGGCTGTTTGGGTCCCACCTCTTAACAATCATACTCCAAAGCTATCACAGAGTTGATATTTGTTTAATAAATTACCATGGGGATTTGGCGATTACAGAGCCTAATTCTCTTTGTGGCGCTAATTGCCAAATGGTTAATTAAAATGCAGTGTGATCGGGCTGCACAGCGTCCCAAGGGATCCAGCACTGCTCATATCATAAACTCTTGATTGCTAATGTGAAACCGCAATACGCACCATCTCATCTTTCTAATGTAATGAGCTCCCCAAATTACACTTTATGTCATCTTCTGTTACTCTGACTTTTTTCTAGGTTTTCATCAATAATTCTATTAAAACAAGGAAGGCAGTGTGTTTCAAATAATGGGAAAGAAGTTATTAGGTTTTATGACTCAGGAAAATGTGGGGATGACAAATAGCACCTGTTGATTTTATAATACAAACATAATAATACTGAGTGATTGGAGGAGTGTTGATTTAAAAATGTTCACTGACATCATATTAAAAGATACAGACTACAATTATTACAAGTATACTTTTATAAGCACTCTGCAGCTTGTAAACTGTCTGCCCTGAAAGCTTGTTCTATTTTTATCAATGGGAAATTGTTTGACTGTAACAATTGAAAAATAAAAAGCAGAAGCCATTGTAAGTTATTATCAAAAGAACATGGTGACTGAAATGGAGCGACTGTGAAAAAACATATTTGCAAGTTTACTTTGCTAGTTATTTTGCTCATATTTTGCAAATGACACCCAAATGCACTGCAACCAGAAGGCAAAAATATGCCATTTCGGTAATGGGCACCTCAGTAAAAGAGTAAACAGGTGTGGGGCCATGTTGTTATTGCTGTCCCCACAGAAAATTACACATACAAGTAATAGAAAGCTTTCTGTTAGCATGCCCTGAGGAGTCACAGCTTTCCCAATACAATTTTATAACTTCATAACAAAAGTGAGCTGTTCTCACTCCCCAGGCAAAGTGTACAGAACAGTGGTCAATGGGCCATTTGACGCCCAGACTGCTGATGCCTTGGGTTACTTTCAAAATAAATGATAAGCTTGGGGTTTGTTGAGGAAATTATTTTACTACAAATTGCAAATTTGAATGATACACAATTTAGAAGCAAATTATACTGTATCTAATGCTGACAATTGTCTCCATTTGCAATATCTTATTATGTGTTTTTCAATAATTTCTATGTTACGTAACTGTTTCTGGTGGTGGGTCCATCATCTGCTTGTCTCTATGAAGATATTAACCTATTTTAAGATTTATCTATCTTGTATTTATTCAATTGCAGGTGTCTTTTCAAAAATTCCTGGAAAAAAATGCATCAAACATCTTACAATTTGCAGGGTAATTTCTCCACAGATGTGACTTGTAACCTGGCCTGGAGACGCCCTGTGCTTCTTTTGATGGAGATAGATAAATTTAATGTCACACTGTGGAACATGGTAAGGAAAGCAATGACATCGCCATGGAGACTAATCAGGTGTTGCACCCTCCACCATAGGGCACCTTTAAACTTTTATTTCCCATTTGTGATCAAACCATGAGAATGAACAGTTTCTACCAATCTGTCATTGTACCAAACTTGGCAAAACATGTTTTCTTGTGCTTTCCATGTAATTCTCTGCCTAAAGATCATGTAGGTGAAAAAGCACAACATAAATAGACTGTTTTCCAAGTCCTATCAAACACTCTGCTGCTGCTACACTATGTATGTTGTAAAACAGACTAAAATTCACTTCCATTATTACACTGCTCCGAATGAACTATGAGATCTTTTAGTAGTAAACACCATGGAGAGATGAACATTTTCGGTCTTTATATTTCATGAAGCCCTCGCGGCCCTTCGTGATTCTTCTTCTCATCATTTCTCACATGTGCTTCTCTCTCTCTTCTCTCTCTATCTCCCTCTTTCTGTCTCATGCTGGGGAATGCCACGGGTGTCAAAGCAATCAGGGGAGCTCCCAGGCACACAGCCCACATACCACCTCTCCAACCTCCTGATCCAACCTGACACTGGGTGGTGCAAGCTGCTTCCCTCAATACCTCTTTCTATTCCCAATTATCCATTTCGCTTAAAAAATTGACACTATCGCGCTCAAAATGTATCCTTGTATGCATTGGTCGAGACTATTATTTCTATGAAGGCCAGTGAGATTAGTAATGGTAAACGTTTTAGCTTTGACATAATGTAAAGATGAATATAGCACAGTAGCCCATAGCACTTGGTGGGATCTCTCGGAGGAGTGTTGCTGATGTAAGGGCTTGGTGGGGGTCCATGGTTCAAACGTGTCAGCTGTGACTGCATGATCACTTGTGTATGCTGCTTTAATGGTGCAGCCCATGTCCAGCTAATAGCCCATGTTCAGGGGCCTCCCCCCTGCCCCGCTCCTAAGGGAATGAACAAATGGACTGTCTGCTGTATTGGAAAGGAGGCCCAGCACACCCCTAGACCCCCGCCTGTAATTCAGCACATTCATTGGTCGAGGGGCTTTTACTGCCCTATGCTTTCCGCCTCGCCGCTTGATCCATGGTAGAATGTTTTACAGTAAATGTTGTCATGCATGAAGCCCATAAACAAAACGATATGACAAAGTACATTAAAGTTGCACTATGTAGCACAGTATGGCATTAAACGTACTAGCATTTATTCAATTGCAGATGTTTATGTAACTTTTAAAAAAAAACATGGAGTGCCTATGATGGAGAGCAGTTTGTCCAGTGTTCTCCCATTGTGACATATTTTCCCAGATCAAGGCCTATCACGTGACCAGCTGTACGGCTCAGTTTGTCAATCCGTCCAATGTCACTTTTGTTGGTGCTGCTCTAGACCACAGTAAAGTACAAGGCCCTAGACACTGGTAGAAAATCTCCAGCAATGTGCTGCACACGTTGAAAGACCTGAGCTTTCTCAGGAAGTAGAGTCTACTCATGCCCTTCTTATAGACAGCATTACTATTGTCCCTCCAATAGTAATGCTGTGGACTTCCAGGTACTTGTTTGCAGTCCACCATTTTCACTGGTGTCCTCTTCCTCCTCAAGTCTATCACCAGTTTCTTGGTCTTGTCAACGTTCAGCCTGGGACCACTCCACAAAATTTGCAATCAGTGTCTTGCACTCCCGCTCCTGTCCATCTCTGATACACCGCACCACCGCAGAGTCATCAGAGAACTTCTGCAGATGGCAGGACTCGGAGCTGTACTGGAAATCAGAGGTGTACAGAGTGATACTATTCACAGCATACTCCCCCTGGGTCCAAACAAATGCACACAGTCCGTCCATCTTATTTCCCAGTGACCTTATGTTCCCCATAAGGACTGACGGAACCGCAGGCTTGAATTTCCTTCTTCACTCTTTCACTTTCACTCTAACTCAGCATCCTCTATGCGTCCTACTCCGTAGTTCCACAGGAACGTCAGTCTTAACTCCAAACAGCACTGGGGACTTGGACAGTGAAAGAAGATGCTCCCGGGAATACACAATAGGCCAACTGCTCTGATGAGCCAGACAGCCAAGAACAGAGAGGCCAGCGAAAAAGAAGAAAAGAAGACAAAAATGCCCAAAAAATAAGTACGTTTTTTAGTGGATTGATAATTACAGTAAATAAAAATAACTTTAAAATGGTGAAGGTTTCAGGAAGTTCTCAGGAGAGACTGTGACTGTGTGATTGACTGATGGGGACAACAAGCATGTGCTGACCCTCCATTAGAAAAGTTACATGTTGTACCTTTAAACAAGTTCCTATTTAAAAATCATGAGAATGAACTGCTACTATCTGTCATTTTACCCAACATGACAAATAATATTTCCTTTCGCTTTCTTTCTCTCTATCTCTCAAGATCAATAGACACATATGGAGAAGCGTGGCCAGCCAATTGTCGTACAGACACACATGCCTGGTTCCTACAGCTTTACTGCCAATAGATTACGTCCATGCTAAAACATATTTATGTATCATAATAAATAGCTGCAGCGAGCGCCTGCGGGAGTCAATGACCTATAATGGCTTTTCTTTGTATATCCAAAATGACTCATTCACTTTATTTATGGATTTCTGATTTGGCACATTACATTGTTGAGAATGCATTTAAACCCACACAGATGTTGCTGCCTGTCGTTTTAAGCACCCCAGTGTGTAACCACTGCATATAGTCATTGCTTTTTGACAGCAGCAAAGTGAGATTGGTGAAGGTATAGCCCGGGCCGTAATGATAACAATTTGTGTGTCTCAATTGACTGACTGACTGTAGTCTTGTTTTGTTTTCTCTCATTATGTCAGTCCGATGCACAATAGACAACGCTCCTATTGTAGTTCGCAGTGTCATGTTTAATGAGCACACAGTTCACTCATCTGATGCTTGAGTTTTTCAGACAAGTGAAGAGCGGAGGGAGGCGCGAGACAGACAGAAACCAAATCAAGAGCAATGAAGGGAAAGAAATCAAGGAACGAAGTTAGAAAAAGATTGTCAGGGAAAAATAGAAAGAGCGCCGCAATGGAACAGAACGCAATGCACTGTAAAATGAAGTCTGATCATGTATGGGAAGGGTAAGAACAATCCAAGATGGAGAGTCACAACTCCAGGGAGAGATTTGAATTATTAACATTTTTTTGGACAAATGTATTTACCTAGAAAACTGTGGCTTATGTAACTTTTCTGGTGAAGGGTCTGCTACCTCCTTGTCTTCATGGAGACCAAGCTACGAGTCAGATACGTGGAGAGGCAAGCCCATTCACAGTAATTTCTAGGTGTTTGTAGCAATAAATAGAATAAATGCAAGACAAAATAATGAGGCAAGCCAGGCAAAACAGTAATGGAGATGAGCAGGTGCCACAACACCAGCAGACCAGAAAAGTTCCATAGTGCATCTTAAATGGTTGTAGATGGTAGCTTTAATCTTACCATTTTCATATGACCTGTGTACATTGAGCTACCATAGGAAAAGCAGGCATTAATTCTAACTGATTGATTTAGCGTTAGCCACATTTTTTTTGTCTTTTTAGATGGTACTCAACTTATTCCGACAGTTCAGTGCAGGTTTAGATAACAGCAAAACATAATACTACAAGTGATAGAATACACATGGACTGTTTCTTTAGACAAAAAGTGCAGACTCATGATTTATTTTTGCCTCATTCAGTTTGCTCTTTGGTCTAGATGCATCAAAAGACAAAATTTAACAACATTGTACCAGCCGATTCATTTTCTGAAAACAACAGCACATATTTCAAGGTAAGCCTCTGTAGCCTCACATGGCAAAAAAAGCCAAGTCAACAGTCCCTGTGGAATGCATTAGAGACTCATCAACGTAACTGGACCTAAAAAAAACACCTTCGCTCAGCCCTTTTTGATATGTTCGCCCTTCCCTCGTGGCAAACCCCCTCTCATTAAACACAGTGAGAAGGGTTCAAGTGAAGAGCAAGTGACTGGCAGTTTTCAGTATCCTCAGGGGGCGATGAGGTGTGGACTTATTGATCTGCTTGGGCAAGTATTAAAATGAACCACGATTAAATGTTGAAATGTTAGTACGGTAATCACGCGTGGAAAAATTATAAATCTCCTCTTCCTTTGTAGTGCATTTTCTTATATGTTATGACAATTATTTGTACAGTTGTTAAAAATATGTGCCACATCATTCATTAAATAAATGTTAAATAAATGTTATGTTATGTTATTTTAAATGGAATTGCAAACAAATGTATTATGCGTTATAATTACATTCAACATTGTACTTATATTGAATATATTATCTAAATAATCTAATGTCTATAAATACATAAAAATATAACTCAAAAGACTAAAAAACTATATCTCAAATAACACATATGGAAGAATTCATAGGGGAGGAGCTCGGAGTAGAGCCGCTGCTCCTCCACGTCGAGAGGAGCCAGCTGACTTGGCTCGGGCATCTGTTCTGGATGCCTCCTGGACACCTCCCTGGGGATGTGATCCAGGCATGTCCCATCAGGAGAAGGCCCCGGAGGAGGGACTATGTCTCTCGGCTGGCCTGGGAACGCCTTGGGGTCCCACCGGAGGAGCTGGAGGAAGTGTCTGGGATGACGGAAGTCTGGAAGTCCCTGCTTAGACTGCTGCCCCTGAGGCCCGGCCCCAGATAAGCAGAAGAAAATGGATGGACACATGGAAGTCAATGGGACAATTAAAGCTTCTCATTGTAATAACAATAGACAATAATACAAATATTTTCTTTCTCAATTACAAATGATTAAACACTCCACAAGCTCTGTGCAACGAGGGATTGCACTAGGACTCAAAGTTTGGTTGAAAAGTCTAACCTTATTGGGTCAAGTGAAGTCAGTGGCATATGGCACCTGCCCTGTATGAAATAGTCCATCATCTTTAGCCTAAGGGGAGGAAAAGGGCGAAATAATAATACGTGTATTTAACTCACAGAAGGTCATTGCATTTGAAGCTGAGGTCACTTCCTGAGCATGCCCTGTGGCGCTTCCCCTGACTTTACCATTACTCATTTTGCCTTTTATTTCTATATCTCCAAATGACTTTCCAACCATCATCGTTTTTCTTTTCCATTTGGATACTGGTCACTTCTCCTAGCCCAGCAAAGATAAGTCGCGGTTCTTGGTCCGAGACTCTGGGAGGACACGGTCAGCCTGATAAGCTCACTTTAATGGCAAAAAGCACCGACCCCCACACACATATAGTATATCCACATGAGTACACACATGCAAGCATAGGAATCGTATATATCTTTATGACACCCATCTTTGAAGCAGAAAATAGTCCCACGTCACAGGGTCCTTTAAAACCACAAGCTGATGCGTCTCAAAGTGCACACATGAGAGATTTCTGAAATTGATAGGTTTTTTTTAGCATACATTTTGCAGTGTAACATAGACTTTTGAGAATTGTTACACCAGAATTGGCTGTAGATATATAGGCATGAACATTACACTCAATATTGTTCATGCTTGGAAATGGGAAAATGGATTCTGCTACTGGCAAGAAATTCCAATACTGAAAATGGATAAATGCATTACAGAGTGACAAAAATATATAGATTTATTATTTGTATGGTTCTGTTACAATAAACCTTGAAAGAACAAACTCGAGAACAATTACCAACAACAACCATTAGCCCAAGTATATTCATAAATACTTTCACAATGCAAATTTTCTTCCATTTTAGAGTATTTTTATTTTATACTTTTATGAGAATGATGGAATGCAAAACATGTCGAAATGGGAATATCATTAAATTTCCCTTGCATTTTACCATATATATATACCAGATATATAAGAGGTTACTTGCCAGAATGTACTATTTGCATTGTTATTGGCTTTTAAACATGTTTTTAGGTACCTTTGCTTTGATATTTCATGATTTAAATCTTAAAATAATGGCTAATTAAAAAACCTCAGTGCTCCCCATCCGCTGATCTGGTGCAGCTAGGTAATGAGGAACATGTCCGGACATGTTAATGTAAGCACGCGGCAGTAACGAACGTGATTTGACAGCAGAAATGCTTAGAAAGAATCAGGCGATGATTTATGGACTAAAAAACTGAGCATCGTTTCTATCTATGACGTTACAATCCTGGGAATTTCAAATGGAGTGTTTTGTGAGGCAAAGAAGCAAAGACCTACTGAAACCAGTGTGAATGAAGCAAAATACAACTCCAGGTATGTTTATCACGAGGGAACAATATTCATGGTAAAAATCAATTCCTTCAAGATGTTAACAAACCTTAGTTATTTTGAACAACTTCCAGATATAGCATGGCGGGTTGTCTTGTCTTGGGGCTTGTGGTCCCACTACGATGTCTGTTGTGAAGCTTTGGATAGCCAAGAGGGGAAATGAAAATATGCACACTAAGCTGCCTACAAGCAGTTCATTTGGATTTGGTAGAGATTAACTATCATGGCCCCAGTACAGCTATTGGTGCCATAACTAGCTGCTGACTTGTTCAAGCGCTAGTAAATTAGATTCTATGGCTGTTGGTGTGGGCATGTTTTTAAACTGTATAAATGGAAGAACAATTTCAAATCGTATCTCCAACACACGCCAAAGGTTATACCATGCATTACGCTCACCAATAATAATCCGTCAGTGTCATGTTGCTAATAGCTGTGTTGCTTATTTCAATCTATATATGGTGTTAGTTCACCAGCAGAAAGATATAGTGGGGAAATATCATGCAGAATGGAATTGATCATGAAACGTGTGTTGTTCAAACATAGGCAATATATTCATTTCATGTTTAAAGGCATATGTTCACTTTAAAGGTGCACTATGTAACTGTTCTGGTGGAGGATCCGCCACTTGCACGTTCCCATGTTAGTGTTACGCCTGAAATGTTCCACAGTATGGTATATCTCCATGGAAACAAGTGGATTATAGGTGAGATCTGTGGAGAGACAGCCCCACTTACAATAAGAATGCACGTTTCTTAAGGTATTTGATAGCAATGAAAACATGAAATCATAGTTTAATGTCATATCGTGGAATATTAGTGGCAAAACAGCAACCATTTAGACACACAGCAGAACTTTAAAAATCTGAATTACAAGCAACGATTCTAGTTACTGTCATGCAAATTCTTAACATGTAACTTAACAATCCAAAAAGCCATTAAAAACATTAATAGCAAATCACAGGGCTTTTAAAATAAGCTTCTGAAAATAGACTATAAATTAAATGCTATAAAAAGTGGTTTCCTTTTACATCCATCTGTTCAGAGAATCACTGAAGCCAAGTCTCTCATTAAAGATGCTCTTGCGAACAGTAAAAACATTTAATAAATCTGACTTCTTACAATGTAGATCTGACTTTTTCAACTCTGGCCTCATTAAGTCCACTTTTGTTCTGAGGCCACCGCGAGATTATCAATTAAGCAGAGGTTTTTGTATGCACGGCTACTGTACCTTGTCTACTGAGCAAATGTGCCGTGAAGACAAAGACAAGAGCGTTAAAAGACTACCTCTCCATCCACGCACAAAGCACACGGGACGGGTTTTCAGCAGAGAAGTAGGGCAGCCCTAATTCTAATTTGACAGACTCGGCAAACACATTTTTCTCCAACCCACACTTACTCAGAGAGATGCTTGTACGAAGACGATGAGGAGCAGGTACCAATCGCAGCCAGGGCACTTATGCTGGATACAAACTTACAGCATTAGTGCGGTGTACAGGGGACTTTAGTGAGGCTTAGTGGGGTCAGTGTTAGTGACCAAACTGGTAAGCTTCAGGTTTGTGGGCATCTGTCTCTACTAATGACCATCTTAACAAAAATTGGTGTTTTTGTTTAGATAAAAAGGAGAGATTTTAGCCAGATTACAGCTCATGTCAACAGTATGGTCACTATGTCAATCCCAAAATGCAGTTGATCACCATATATTTTGTATAAACTAAAACATGGGTCTGGGCAGATAATAACATTTTAGTCGAGATCAAGATTCAGTCATTTCTAATTGTCTCTTATCAGCATGGGTCTGTTTAATGGAGAAGTCTAGAGCCAGTCTGGGCTATTTTTGTGTTAAATGGCACTGATTAAAAACCATTGTTTTCACTTTTATTCAATTTGGAAAAAACATTATATAAACAATCAAAACTATTAAAATAAAGACTACCCAATTATTTTTATATGTACAATACTTCAGTTTGTGGTGTTGTTTTAATATTTATTATGCCTCAAAATTAGCATTAGCGTTAGCACTGAGGCAAAAACATCCCTTGTTCTAAACACAGAAGTACCCTTGGTTGAAATATTCATTTTGTTTGTGTAGTTTTTAACATGTTGTCAGTGGCATCCATCCACAGCTCCCTGTCCACTGCCTCATCTTTAAATATTTATTCATTTTAGAGTGACTCGGCAAAAACCTCATAGAGATACAATTGGACAGGAAGTAGTGACGCTAACAGTGAGGTTGCCAGGTTGTGCACAGAGCCTATTCTGAAAGCAATTTTTATTTTGTTTTTGAAATGAAGAAATAAAATCAAATTGACACTGATCAATATGAGGAAAAAAATGTCATTCTTTTACTTATCGCCCCACATTTTGGAAAATATGAAGAGCCATGACATATACAACCAAAAAGTGTAGAAAATGGTATGTCCAAGTTGAACTTCATCTTGTTAATAAATCATATGATATAGGTGCCTGAAATGGAGAGGTTAGAAGCAAACTGACTTTTATTGACAGACGCATGCAGGTTTAAAGAAAACATCTGATGGAATACAGCAAACTTTTTATATTCACCTTACAGCCCTTATTGATTCTCATAATCCCTATACAACTATTGAATATTTATGTGAGTACAATTTCTGCACGTAGAGAACTGTCTGGTTTGCTGTAGCCAGGCCATCGCTATTCCACTTGATCTGGGAACCGCAGTGAAAATGCTTTTTGGCCGGTGAAAGAGGAGCTATGATTTCACAGGTGGAAGGAGGAGCGCTCTGAGCCAGAATGCATTTGGAGCGCATGCAGATGGACGGCTAACAGTTTAGTAGTGTGTGACAGGGGGCACTGCTGTTCCAATGTTAAAAAAAAAAAAAAAAAAAGATCCACTACAGCTTACAATCTGTTCACAGATAACATTTATCCCAGGGCTTTCAAATGGTGACAATTCCAGTATGTTGCAACATTATCGCCATGACAATACTGAAAAAAAATTATCAAAAGCAATGACACAAACATTTACTTGCGCCTTTTGTTTACATTAGAGTTTAAAACAAAAGTTATCTTGTATTTAAACTCCATGACCTTATATCAATTGCACCAGATTGGCAGTTTTTTCTAGTTTTGGTTTAGTCAAGTTTGGATTTTTGAAAACGTGTGTTATAGTTTGATTGGATTCATCGTGTCAAAGTGTTATTTTACTGGCATAACACTGTGTATTGCGATATTCAGCATGATCTATAACATATATTTTTACTTTTTCTCGTACTCTGCAAAGTAACACATAAACTAAACATATACAGTACAATTTATGAGCTAAGGCAACAGCTGTCCCATGTGGGAGATGAATTAATAATTTGGCCCTGAAACTACAGCAAGAAACACGCACTAAAAATGAACATACATTTCATTAAAAATAACTTAATCATAAAATATTGCCTTGAGATTGCTTTTTGCTTGTGTGTTTGTTGACGTCCTCTCACATGTGCATTGTTATATACCTATACGAAATGTTAATATGCTTCGATTCATCACAATCACAATCTGTGGCATATGATTTCACGCTTTTTGGATTCGTTAAAGACGTAATGTCATTTATCTTTGCCTAAGCTGCTAAAAAGTTATTACAAAGGTCTGTACTGCCCCCTAGTGGACATATAACGAAGAGTCAGTTTAGCAGGTTACATTTTTATATAGCACTTTTCCACCTTCAAGGCACTTCACATCAAGGAACCACTCACCCATTCACACACACATTAATTCGCCGGTGCACGCAGACACTGGGGGCGAGATGGGTTAAGTGTCTTGCCCAAGGACACAACAACAGCATTCATCTATGGGAGCTGGAATCGCACCACCAACCTGTGGGTCAGTGGATCTGGCCGCTCTACCAATGATGTTTATGTCAAAAGTGGGATTCGAACCGCCAACCTTCAAACAGTTCAACACAACTGAGGTACTTTATGCCTCACCGTTTCTGTTGTTGTTGTTTTTTAGTTCTGTTTTTTGTTCATTGAAAAAGTATAATCATTTAAATTATAAAACTAAAATCCTGACACATGGAATGAACATATGTAAGTACTACAGTAAGACGACATAACCATCATAATTACTGCCAGTCTTGATGTGGGACTTATCATTTAATAAAGGAGTCTGTTTATCGTCTGTTTCAATAAGGCTACATTGCATCACCTTTGTATTTTCCATGGATCATAAATCTGCTAAATGCTCTAATAATATTGTTGACATAAAGTATTAGGTGTTTGACTTGGTTGACTTTGCAGCGGGAGGTAAATTTGTTTTGCCTCTGCGGTCAAGCGGGTCTGGGGTCAGCTTAGTGGGTTAATTAGTGATATTTGTCACCATGACCTTCTTATGTTCTCTACAAACAACTTCTGTTTACAGCCCATTTATGCTGCAGCCCATTCATCAAACAACTCAAGCAATGAAGGTTCTTTTGTAAGATATCCATAATGCATTTAAAGGAACTGTGTGTAGCCAGCGATTTTGCTGTTTTAAAAAAGGTACTACACTCACCACTGAACCTGAGATGCCAGCGCCCTAACCTGTATATACAGGACACCAGTGGTAGATGAAGTACTCAATTTTGTTACTTAAGTAAAAGTATAGATACAGAGGAAAAAGGCTACTCAAGTAAAAGTATCACATGAAAAAATCTACTTAAGTAAAGTACCTGTTTAAAAATGTACTTTAAGAGTAAAAAGTAAATGTGTTTCACACAAGTCTTATTAATTTGTGCTAAATGTAGTGATATTGGTTAAAAAATGATACAGAGCTTGGTAAACAGAAATATGAATTAATTTCTTAATTTTTCTCATGAGTATTTATTTTTGTTTGCTCAAAGCTGAAGCTTGAACTTGAAAACTTCAGGACATTACCACGAACATGGTAAAAATAACTCCTCAAATCATATGAAAAGTACTTTTTACTTTTCAGTCCAGTTGAAAAATGTAAAGAAAGTAAAGAAAAGAAAAGTAAAGATACCTGCTCTCAAATGTAGTGAAGTAAAAGTAAAAAGTATTCACTGTAAAATTTATTTAAATAAAGTACAGATATCTAAAAATTCTACTAAAGTACAGTACTTTACTATTTGTACTCTGTTACCTTCCAACACTGGAGGACACACAGGCGTTTTTGCTCAGTATATGGACATGTCTCATGTGAAAGCTCAGAACCTGCACTAGACGCTGCACTAGCACTGGTTAATGACTGGCTGCAGATGCTGGGCTTTAGGTAGTGAGGGTTCAGATCAGAGAGACGCTTAAACCAACTTCAGCATAAACTGGCGAAATCTGCCCAAATGAGTGACTCATGTGAGGCTCATTCTGCTTTCTGATTGGAAAATCGTCTTGAGAACCAAAACACCAAATTATAACATAAATAAATGGGACATTATGCCCGATATGTTTGTAATCAAGAATAAATCAGCATTATAATTAAATCCGCTAATGCTATATTTGATTGATGACACAGATAGTTCAAGTTTATGAAATTTAAAATCAAAATCTTACATGTAGTGCCTTTAAAAAAAAGTGCCATTGGAAAGAACAAATGTGGCATTGTTTTATACTGCTCATTCTTACCACAGGATGGCACCGTGATCCAAGAAATCAAAGCGCAGATTCAAGGCCCATTCTTGTGGTCTTTTGTGACTTCTTCTTGTTAAAAATGTTGTTTACTACCTTTCCACCCTGGCACCATTTAAATCAAGCTGTTAGTTGAGCTTGTAGAGTGCATTTCTGAATAACAGATGTCCTCATACAGAACGGAATTGCAACAAAGGTGTGAATCTCAACCACTCTGCTCCAAACAAAGTCCTTATGCCGTAAATGTTTGAAAAGATTGAAAGGTAAAACTGCCTCATACAGAAAAATAAAGTTTTCAAGGATGTTTGGCATCCTTGCCATGTTCTTGCCCTGATGGTTTGTGTATTTTGGTCTTTTGTTTAGATGTATGACCACTTTTCAATGTAGGTACAACATCCACAGACTTATGGGTTGTGGGAAGTGCTTTTGGGTAACAGGTTAAATAAATAATACATGTTTTCCATTCAACAAGGCAACTGAAGTTGACCTATTTATTTCAGTCAACTCAGTTTTCGTTGGCGTTTTGTGATGAAGTCCAATCTTGGCTACGGTTCCAAAGTCTTGTTGCAACACTAAAAAAACATTAACTAAAGTTGCACTTGGTGGTACAAAAAATACTTTCCACTTTGCAAAAGACTATATGACAGATCAAGCAGGTTTCATATCTTGGTAAATGGTCACATTTTTATATGGTGCTTTTCCGTCTTCAAGGCACTCAAAGGGCTTTACATCAAGGAAACACTCATCCATTCACACACACGTTCATACACCAGTGTACGCAGACACTGAGGGCGAGGGGGGTTAAGAGTCTTGCTCAAGGACACAACAATCTACTGGTTAAAAAAAAACTTACAGAAGATAGATTTAAATAACATCAACAATACTTTTGCTAGTTTTGCACTGTTGTTCTGTCTATATATATTTTGTATTTATTTTATTTTATTTCTATCAGGCCTATTTTATTTTATGCCTCCTTTTTTATTGCATTTAATATTTTGTTTCTACTGTTAATATTCATTGTTTTATGTTGCATCATATTGAGGAAGCACATTTCTACTTTGTGAATTTTTGTTCACTGACACTGACAATACAAAAAACACTAAGTGCTAAGTTGACTAGCTTCACAGATGTAATTTTGCAAGCTTTCACAATGTGCAACAAACTAGCACAGTGTTTGCAAACCGGCTTATACCTGTGGGTTGTGGTTTGGACTCCCCTGCAGCACACTAGGCTTCGACGTGTTGTGACAAAGGCAAAATCTTTGTAAGTAAAACTGTCGTATAATAAATAACTTTGAACATCTGTGACACATAATTGAGTTTCTTATGAACATTCAATTAATCGCCAGAGTTATTGTGGCTGTGGAATGTAATCTCCTCCCTGTGAACAGATGAAATCACAGGGAGAGGAGCTGACAGGTAGTTCATAATGGATCCTGCTCGTCCCAAAGCGGATGCGTCTCTTGGTCCTCGTTCACTCCGTGTGCACAAGCGGCCTCTCCTTCCGACGTCTTAAGCATTTTGAATGAGGCAGAATAAATCAACAGTGATCAACATGTCATCTGGGTGGTAATGAAAACATGATGCATCATAATATGTTTCCTGATCACCGTGAGCAGCTGTGGATTAACAATGCAACAAATTCACCTTAACTCACTGGTAGAGTTGTGTTGGTGTTACTTTAGTTTACTTGGAAAGGTGTGTCTCTGCTGCATATTTATGTATTTATGTAATATTGTTTTTAGGCCTATTCATGGGTTTCAGCTTCCTGTTATATGCAACTGTTTTTTTGAGGACTTTTCCCCATTCCAAAGATATAATATTTTGTTTTAAATTGCTAATCACTATGGCATCATTCTTACACACATGAATTCTTCTAGTCTCTGTATGTGAGAAATTATTTGGATTTCTTTTTTTTCTTTTTTTTTAGCTTCTATTAAAAGTATTATTTATAGAATGTATATTTATTTAGAAGTTTATACATAGTGAACTTTATGATAATAATAATGAGCTCGTATAGAAAGTGCACAAAATATAGGCCTATGTTTGTATTGCTTACACTGACAAGACTAGAGCCAGTCGTGCAGGTTCTTACAAGCGCACAGAGCTGCAGTGAGAGGAGGAAGAGTAGCGCTGCCTACAACATGAATCATACGTCAATACAAGAAAGCACTATTTTTGACATTCTAGGAAAGTTTTACAGAGGGCTGCTTCTGTAAAGCTATGTTTATAGTTTCACCAGTTTATCAATTATTCAGCAAAGAGAGAGTGCAGTTTGCCAAAGATGCCTTGTATTTATAAGGCTCCCTCTCAGTAAAAATAAAGGTGCACGCGTCTGTTTGGTAACATGGCTGTTAAGATAGAAATTCTACCCCGCAGTTGGTGTTTTCTGTGTTGGCATTTGTTTGAAATGCTTATCATTTTGTGTTTATGGTTTGAGAATTGAGAAAACATAGGTAAGTCAAGGTGTATTTTAAATATTTTTTGCAGTTATTCTAGCAGAAGTCAAAGCGCCATACTGTATCTGTCTGTATATGCCATGCTACGCTTTATAGTGCTACTCTATCCAATAGTATATCCAATATCTGTATCTAAATATTGCTTTATTTTGAAGGTGCACATAATGTAACTGTTTGCCATCTGCTTGTCTCCATGGAGATCCTATTGCTTTACCTGGAACGTTCAACAATATGGCATTGAACTTTTTGCATTTCTTCAATTACTGGTTTGCTATCTATTTTTTATTGTTAAAAATGTCTTTGAAATGTATTACTGTGAGTGGGCTCTCAACAAGTCTGACCTATAACCTCTGCATCCCCTGCTTGTCTCCATAGAGATAACTTCAAAGCCTTATAACGTGGAACATTCCAGTCAAAGTTGTAAAATCTCCATGGTGACAAGCAGATGATGGACCCGTCACCAGAAGTTACACAGCGCACCTTTAAATTATACACAACAACAGTGTATTCTTGTGTCTATTTCAGAAATACTGATAACGCACGTCAAATATCTCACCTCTAAAAGATTTCAAAGCGACTCCATAATGTGCAGTCTTTTTCCAGCCTCACTTGTCCTAACAAACCTAACTTAACCTTGATGTCTCGCCTAATTTATAGTGTGTTTTGGCAGCATAATGAGCTTTGAATTGGCCTATTTGTCCTGACCATGGCTTTACCTGAACTAAAGAGCCCCGGCAGACATGTTCCTCTTGTAGCGATGTCGCTCATTTTAAGCCTTAATGAAAGCTTTGTCCCACTGCTGTGTGCCTGTTCCTTGACAACACTTCACGTCCCCATTACGAGCAAAGTGCCCACCACAAACGCGCCAGGGCCCGGTCTCCATCGCCGCCAAACGAGCTCCCCTTCTGTGATGAAAAATACTGCCTGTCTCGCCGCTTATTGCCACACCACGCAGGAGGTGGCTCAGCGTGGTGATTTGAAGATCCAATAGTGTCAAAGCCATCCGTTCTCCTGCTTGTGGCTTAATGCTCCGACTCCGCATCCCCTCTGACCATTGCCATTTCCCCCCATCGTCTGCGTTACTGCGGCCTCTCCAAAAAAAGCCAAAAGTGTGCTGGTGGTAATAACCGTCAAGGAGGGGAGCTTCGTGATTGCACATCCATTTCACACTGAGGACCTCTCGTTTGGTTCACCCCTCAACAGAGCTGCAAAATGCCATGTGGGGGTGAGGAGTGACAATGCCATGGTTGTGTTAGCGCTTGGCAGTAAAAGCGGTACAAAAGTGTGAGACCTTAGAGCCGCGGGGCATTATTGTGTATCTTAGCTGACAGAAACCACATACGAACTAATCCCTAATAGGTTGGCTGGGGCACAGTGCGTTCCTTTAAGATCCACTATCGACCTGCTGGGACTACTTACAGGCATAATTTACCAATCACCCTCCTCTGGCTTCAGTATGCGCCAAACGGATCAAATAACAAGTAGCATCCTTAACCTGTATCAAGGCTTAATTAGATAACATTTGGAATAGGATGTTCCAAGGGTAAAAGGGAAAAAAACAACTGAAGTAGTAAGGTTGTCAAAAAAAATCAAAACCCAGACTGATACTAAACTCGCTACTGGTCTTGATCTGTATCAGAACTTGCTAGACCACATGGTAATATTAAAGGTACAGTGAGTAACTTTCTGGGCCTGGCATGTCACTTACTTTAGTTGATGGAAATAGAAGGTTAAAACCAAACGTCGAAACAATTCTCCATGGAGATAGATGAGTTTTATGCCATACTGTGGTACATCGCCACCATGAAAACAAGCAGGAGGAGGCGCTTCTCCAGGCCAAATAAAAGTCAGGTTTGTGGAGATGCAAGCCCGCTCACAGTAACCAAAATAATAATAATAAAAAACATGCTTTGGCTAAGATCTGTACCTCACCATCTTTAAAGAAAAGAAATGGTTTGAGAGGAGAGTTAAAGAGGCAGTTTTTGTTAGGAAAGAGAATCCATCTTTGAACAGGAACTGGGGGCTTAGACATCATTTATCTCCCATTTATAACTCCATCCTCAGACCTAAATCAAAATAGGGAAAACAATAGTGCTAGCCAGTATGCTAATAGAGGTGAGAGCACCCATTAGGGGCCTGAACGATTATGCAAAATATGACTCAGGCACAGTTCACACTTAGCTAGGTCTATTCAACTACACCAACAAACAGAAACTGTAAACAAACAGGCGTGTTAGTTTCAGTGTAGTTAGCTCCTCCTTTCAGAAATCGAATTTTAAATTTTAGTAGGCTATCGTGACAACACAAGTGCAGCAGTGACTTTTTGCATGTGAATGTAGGTCATATGCAAATAAGGCACACATCTGTATTAGCATAAATCATGTGAGGACAGTGAAGCTATTAAATTTTGCTCCCTGCGCTGTTGACCTTGCAGACTTGGTCATTTAATTTGATTCTAAGTGGCTCTCTGGGCTTTCATACAGTATCAACGTTTATACAGCAACTCACAAATGACCATACAGGACATTTATTTTGAAAAGAAATGTTGAAAATGTTGAAATATTACTCTGATCTATATTATAATGTTGCTTGCTCATCACAAACATACCTGGAGTTGTGTTTTGTTTCATTCACACATGTTTAACAGACAAACCCTGCATATTTAGACTGAATTCTTTTCTCCACTGTGTTTTTAAACTCCATACACCTTCGCTAGAATCATTTGGATAAATTCAGCCCTGGAATTACCCATCTCTACTGAACTAAAGGTAAAATGGTAGCTGTTAACTTGAAACCTACCACTACATGACATCACAAGGTGGAACAGAGCACTTTGAGCTCTGGAGATGTAGACACACTAATAATAAAGGATTACTCAAACTTGTGTGAATAAAACAAAACACAACTCTGGGTATGTTTTTCAGGAGGTAACAACATTATA
The DNA here is from genome assembly GCA_000787095.1 of Periophthalmodon schlosseri. Taxonomy (NCBI): domain Eukaryota; kingdom Metazoa; phylum Chordata; class Actinopteri; order Gobiiformes; family Gobiidae; genus Periophthalmodon; species Periophthalmodon schlosseri. Next base: position 87,389 of record KN470359.1, on the reverse strand, counting down.
ACATGGCTTAAAGCTCACAAGAGTCAGTCTCGCGAAATACAGGACCTTTAAGCTATTAGGCTGCTTTTATAGTAATTTCATGTGTTTTTTGTTCCCATTGTTAAGCACTTTTCTCTTGTCTGTTGTAAAGTGCAGTGTAAAGTATAAATAACGTTGACTGATACGCGTACAATTTCAAGGTTACGCTTAACTGCAGTTCTGTTCATATTTTGCGGGGCTGTTGATTTGCAATTGACCTGTAGGTGTCACTGTTGTTCAACCACCGTCTTCCTGCTATTTCCACACAAAGATTAGTATTTTTAACACAACTCCAAAACAACCAGATGGCGCTGATCATCAAGACGCGGGCTTTTATACTTATTTTGCCTTTGTTGCTTCTTGTAAAACCCACCCTCCAGATAAATAAGCATTACAATTGACGCTACAAGTTGGCGCAACACAATTACTTCTAATTAAACAAAATAAGATATGGGCACTTGGCTGATAGTGTAAACTTGCAATTATGTCGGCGCTACTCAGGTGTGCAGTCCTACCCTGAGGAAGTCTTACTCATTACCAGACAAAGGAATCTCCAGTCACTCCTTATGTACCAACAGTCATTGTTTTGGCTTTATCTTAATTGGCCAGAAAGAAGTTCATAAACTGGAGCAATTTGCAATATTCACCTGTCATATTAAGACGTATTCACAGTGTAAGAAATAATGAAGATGGACCACAATATTATAATTTTATTGCATTTATTTATTTAAAGGTGGACTATGAAACCTTGGAGGGTCCAACATGGAAATGTTATTTTAGGCTGGATCTTAATATTTGACTGACATCTGAAAAATAGTTCAAAATCATTGCTAATTGTCATATTTTGCAACATTAAAGATCCTATATTATGTGAAATTGACTCTTGTAAGCGTTAAGCCATGTTATAATGCTACCGCCTCAAAAACATACCCGGAGTTATGTTTTGTTTCATTCACACATGTTTGAGTAACTCTTTATTATTAGTCTGTCTACATTTCCAAAGCTCAAAATGCTCTGTTCCACCTTGTGATGTCATGAAGCGGTAGTTTTCAAGTTAACAGCTACTTTTTACCTTTTAGTTCAGTAGAGACTGGCAATTCCAGGGCTGAAATTATCCAAGTAATTCTGGTGAAGGTGTATGGAGTTAAAAAACACAGTGGAGCACTTCCTGTATTACCACATGACATCACAAGGAGTGTTTTCAATTTGAGAGAAAAACTTAGCCTTAATAAGCAGGGTTTGTGTGTTAAACATGAATGAAACAAAACACAACTCCAGGTCTGTTTTTGATGAGGAAACAACATTATAACATAGATCAGACACTAGTGTAATATGGGCCCTATAATTACGAAAAGCTAGACCTATAACAATGTACACAGCAGTTTAAATGTGTAAATGTGTAAATTTTTGGCCCTTGAACAGCAACTCTTTAAATCAGCCCCTGTGTCTTTTTATAACCATGCAAGTACCAGTTGGATTGTGGTAAGAAGATTCATTTTCATTTTACACTGTCACATATAGCCACTTTCCCTATTTCTGGCAATGTCTTCCTCCCGTATCATAATCATTTGGTGCGCTAATCACACTGGATTTGATGACAAGCTAATGGGATTGTGGTGGAACTCTGGCGTGCTTAGAATAACGGCATCATGTTATCAAATGATCCAAAGAACCAACCCTCATGATGTCAACTTTGAGCAGACTCAGATAATCAATGCAATGAAATACACCAAAAATTCCGACTTTTTCCCTGAAACAAAGCTGAGAGGAAACTAAATACAAAAAAAATGATGGATGGTTTGTGGATATATAATAGACACTTTTGCCGCATACAACGTTAAGCCTGACTGCTGCAGCTTTCAGTCACGGGTTACGGTTAGGGTCACAAGAGGATAACACAGTGTGACTCACATTTGTTTGAAAACGCTTTGGAGCCTGTGAATCAGAGCTACAATATAAAACGAGATGCTAAACATGCACAGCAGATGGTAGCGTTCCCAGTGAAGCTAAAACAATCATCAACCCTCATTCATAATTAAAAGGTTTACCACTAAGCTTTCATTCGCTTGACCGCAGCACGTGTCCTTGGAATCCCCATATGTTTCAGATCACCACGTTCTCATTCTAAGATGTCTGACCAGACCAGCCATTCTGTATGTTTTCCACACATCAGACAAAGATTCGGAATAAATAAATAAATAAACTGTACCACTTTATAATGATCTCTATGAGGTTTTTGCAAAGTGACGCTAAAATGAATAAATATTTAAAGATCAGGCGGTGGACAGGGAGCTGCGGACGGATGTCACTCACAATGTTAAAAACTACATTAATAAAATGAGCACTTTGTCACCTCTGTGTTTAGAATGAGCGTTGTTTGCGTCCCAATGCTAATGCTAATTTTGAGGCATAATACATATCAAAACAACACCACAAACTGAAATATTTTAAATTTAAATAATTGAGTAGTCTTTTTTTTAATTCATTAGAATTTTAATAGGATGTTTATTTTACGTTTTCTGATTTTAATAAAAGTGAGTTAGCTTTGAGACACACTGAGCTAGCGTGCTGCACGGAGCCATGGTACTATGTTATTTTTGTGTTATCACTATCACAGCTATTAAAAATGTAGTTATTATAAAGTGTTACCAAGTATAATACATTTTAAAAGGTATTAATTAATACAAAAAAACAAACAAACAAAACAAAACTAATGGATTTATAGCTGAAGTTTATGAAGTTTATGAAAGCATCTATGACAAATCAAAAGTTTATGTTCAGAAATTATTCACCTATACATCTATGTCGCACTACCGTGGGTTATACAAGGATTCCCTGGCTCTAAACCACTTTTCTGTCACATTTTCTCGGGAGGGATCTATAAAGTTTTGGCATCTGAACGTGGCTGAATCATCGAAAGCGGAAACTTAACTTGTGAGAGATTGTGGCCTCTGAACCATGTCTTTACCTCTGGCACTTTTTGAACGCTCTGCTCATTGATTGGTGCGGTGGTTAACCTTTTGTCAGAATTCTAGCCACCTCTGTATCGGGCAACTGAGGATATGTCTTCATCACTAACAGCTTCTTCAACTGAACCATTTTCTTAAGTTTAGCCTGCATGTGGACTTTTCTCTTTTTTGTACTGTCAAAGTCCAAAACTAGGCTCGCCAGCTATCTTAACACAAACATGCCTGTCTGATATCTCTTTAGCTTCAGCTGAATTTTAAGTGGCAAGAGGTTTGACCAATCAGAGAAAGGAAAGGGTATCCCATGGCTAAACCAGACCTTAAGAGAGCACAGGAAAATTGTTGCTCTTTTTTATAATTCAACAAATCTAATTTGTATGAGGCAATTAGAAGTTAATAAGGTTGGCTCAGACAGACTTTATAAAAGATATTTTGCTATCCAGGCAATCTAGCCAACTCCTCAGCCTCAACAAGGGTTCTTAACCTGGGGAGGAAGAGTGTGCTCACTGGTGCAGTAGTGGTTTAAATCGTTGCACATATGCGGTTGTTACACCTTGGTGTTTTGGGTTTGCTTCATGGCCACGACTGTTAGCTGAATGACTCTCTCTCTCTCTTCATTTTGCACTGCCGATGTCCTGTTCATTAAGCCAATAAAGACCAGAAAATAACTAAGTAGCTAACAAACAAATAAAACTAACAAAATAATAAATAAATATCTGGTCAAACTAATTATAAGAGTCTTGCAAGAAGTGTTGTTATCCAATGTGGGTCAGTGGTGGATGGTGGCAAACAGATTTTTCATTTGCTTTAATGGATTTGAGACATTCAGATTATTTGCTGCTCAGTTAATTAAGAATTTACTTTAAAACTTTTACCTTTTCCAAGTAAACAAAGGCTCAAGGTTCCAAAAACTGCAGCTATAGCAATCAGAGTTAATGATCCTGTAGATACTGTTGTTATGTTGTTAAAGCTATGGCAGTTAGGTCTCTCGCCTCACAACAAGAAGATCCTGGGTTCGATTCTGAGGTGGAGTTTGCATGTTCTCCCTGTGCCTGTGTAGTTTTCCTCCGGTTGCCAGGACTCAATCTCAGTTGGACTATCCTGGTGAAATAAAGGTCAGTTAAAAAAAAAAAAAAAGGTATAGGTTTTCATCAGTTGCATCATCCAATCCCTTTCCCTTAGACTTTTGCCTCTCGCTTCCATCGTATAGAAAGAGGTTTTGAAGGATGCCTTGAGGATCCCTGATGTGTTTTGTCTCAGTAAATCTATAAAAAGAAGAACGGGGCTTCCCACCAGGGAGACCTGCTTGCGTTTCCTTTCCCAAAGCTGCCCTCTTCCTCTCTGACTGAAAACTCACACCCTGCCGCGCCTCCACACCATTGGAGCAGAGGTGAAGAATCTTGCAACTTTTGAAGACCTAAATATAGACAATACCCAGCCTTTTCATTTAACCTACACTGATAATGTGCAGCATATAACCTCATTCATTTGGTTTAGTGTTCCCGCGTTACCTTTTATTGGAGAGAGCTGTTAGAAGAATGGCTATATGACGTGTGATTGCGCTTTTATTGTGCTACAATAATGCTGTTATGGGGTTGCATTATACCTTAATGACTGGTATCTCTGGCTCTGTATCCCTTTTTCATTTCATTTAACATGCCCCAATAGAAGGGAGACTCTTTGGGGACTTTCATTTACACAAGACGCTGAACGAGCAGAGATTGTGCTTCCTGTTTTATGGGCTTTTCACTACTTTGTTTTTTGGTTTGGGTTAACTTCACTTCTGCTGATGTTTTTTAAGTTTATTTTCAAAATCACTGCTCTAAGCTCTCAGCATGGAGTCCAACTTTGATCCCTCGGGCACCATGAGTGGAGCTAACATGTCCCTATTTGTACATTGTTTTGGAATGCCACTGCTAGTTGCAAGAATGGGGTCCAACCGTGCTTTGTGACATTCGGTTGACCAGACTGGTAAACAATAAAAAGAGTTTAATATTGTGTTTTCAGAAATGACTAAATAATAAATCATTTTAGCTAACAAGGATCACGCCACAGCAACGGTATGCGATAAAGAGCAATATTGATAATACTGATAGATGTGGAGGCTCTCAGGCGGTTAGCCCAGACGATTCAGGACGCCCCCACTCTCTGTAGATGGTGAGGTCTTCGGGCTGAAAGATGAACAAGAGACACAGGGTGGGAGGGAGGAGTCGAGAGAGCAGAGACAGACGGTATTCCTGGGATAGGCTTGTATAAATAGGGCTTCTGGGTAATTAAAGGTGTGGTTGAGGTGAGCTGTGCTTCGCTGGAGAGGAGCAGAGAGGTGGTTGAGGCATGGTCCTGCTCTTGAATCTCTGTTAATCATATTAAAATAAAAAAAAAAAAAAAAGACAACACAAATATTAAATGATTTGGTTTTTTGTGTGTTTTTATTTTTTACAGATATTAAATTATAATTCTATATGGCAGGCTACAGCTTGACCTCGTTTATCTTATGGCGCTGACAAAGTTCTATTCTTCACAACAATGGCTTATCTATTACCTGACCTGTGAATGTTTGCTGTCACTTCCAACATCACTTCACAATCGCAGAGAGAAAGCATTTTTGTTACTTTATTGGCAATAAGGTATATTTCAATACAAAAGCTTCGCAAACTGCTAGGCTGATGTGTGCTTGTGTACAGATTCACATGGAGCAAACTGTGCCCAATGTGACTTGAATGTTCCAGTTTTTCGTTGAAACTTTCAGAAAAGTTTCATTGCTTTCTCTCCAATAAAAATGAAATGAAAGTTCTGTTAAGTCGTTTATCTTGGGATGTTGTTTAGTCTGGGTTGCCCTTCTGCTCATCATCAATTGCACGACTATAGATATGATTTATGACAATAAGAAAAATATGCTCAGTATAAATCAATGTGACAGGTAACACAGTTCTGAATGCGTAAGATAACATTATAGAGATTCACTTTGTTTCTGACAAAATAAAAACAACGTGGCACAGAATTTCTATATAATTATATCTGTAAAACACTGTTAAAGGGTCTGTATTATGCTGTTTTCTGATCAAAAATGTTGTTTCCTCATCAAAAACATAGCCTGAGTTGTGTTTTGTTTCATTCACACATGTTTAACACACAAACCCTGCATATTTAAGCAGAGTTCTTCTCTCAAATGGAAAACACTCTGTTCCACCTTGTGATGTCATGTGGTAATACTGTGTTTTTAAACTCCATACACCTTCACTAGAATCATTTGGATCATTTCAGACCTGGAATTGCCAATCTCTACTGAACAAAAGGTATATACTAAGTTGAAAACTACTACTTCGTGACATCACAAGGTGCAACAGAGCATTTTGAGCTTTGGAGATGTAGACAGACTTATAATAAAGGATTACTCAAACATGTGCGAATGAAACAAAACACAACTCCAGATATGTTTTTGAGGAGGTAACAACATTCTAACATGGTTTAAAGCTCACAAGAGTCAATATTGCATAATATAAGACCTTTGAATGACTCAACTGATTTCTTGCCTGTACTATTACATTTGACTGTGTACCATGTTGACATATTCGTTCACATCTGTATAGCTGCAGGAAACAAAGGCTTTAACTAACATTTCAAAATTAGCTGCTTAACATTTGTATGGCAAACAACATGATTAAAGTTGATGTAAACCAGTTCCATAGGTGATTAATCCTCCTTATCAATCAGTATTTCAGTGATGCATAAAAAGAAAAGTGCTGGACTTCATGCAAGGCAGGTTACCATGTGACCTACCTAAATCACCCACACAGTGTCCTATCTGAGCAAACCTGTGCTGGACTGGTGACATGCGCCCAGGTAATTTTGAAAACTCACACCCTGCTGCGCCTCCACACCACTGGAGCAGAGGTGAAGAATCTTGCAACTTTTGAAGACCAAAAAATAAAGTGAAGGACAGGTGTCCTATCTGAGCAAACCTGTGCTGGACTTGTAACTTGCGCCCAGGTAATTTTGAAAATGTGCAACGAACCTAGTAACACTACTCAAAATGTGTAAGGACAGAACGATGGGCAACGCTGTGCTGTGTGAGAAAATGTTGGGGAGGTAAATGTAAAGGATGAAACAGTAAAAGAGCAGTCGTGGGGGCTTTTGTTTATAACTGTCTAAATGTGTTTATACTCATTTTTCTGTCTTTCTTTAATATGTAAAAACTTCAGAAACAGTGATGCTGGGGCCACTGCAGCAGAGCTCATCAGCAGAGCAACACCTGCGGGGATCCCTCTCCACCATGAGCTCGTACCTGGATGATAGTGCTTGATTTATCACAAAAGGGAACACGGGGTACCTGGAGGAAACTCTACCGGTCATAGGGAGAATGTACAATAAACATGTGTGCAGAAATATAGCACAGAGTTAAGTGATCAAACTTAAGGAGGTCTTTGAATTGGGGCAGCGCATCAGTGTCAGCAACCAGCTTCAACATAAATATACAAGAGTTAGCACAATAGCTACATTTGTATAAGGCACTGTTGTATAAGGCAAGTTAAACATTAAACATTCAACTAGACAGGCTGGGACCCCAAAGGGCCCAGGATCTTCACAGTGTAATGAACCAACTTTTGTACTGAAATATGCCTGAACTTGGTAATAATTTCAGTTTACAAAATATTTAAAGTTAGGTTCAATTGTATTTGACTAAAACATTCATCAAGAAAGATACTTGATATGTCATAATTTTTAAATTATATCTTCCAAGTAATCTTGTAACCCCCAGCTCGGTCCCTTGCAGCCACTGGGTCCCAACCTCCACTTTGGGAAAAAATTGAAGATGACACACAGAGAAAAGCAGAGACCATTTACAGTAAACAACAGACAGGGCAAGGCAAAAGCATAAGATTAGCTATGACGGGTTTGTTTTTAACCACAAGGCTTTTGTGTTGTGAGGTAAGAGGGCAAACTCTTCAACCTAACATAGGCAACATGAGTAAAAGAGTTTAAAAGTCTCTGCCACTTTTCTCTGCCTGATTTAAATCCCATTAGTATTTTGGAATCGAATGACAGCACTAATGTCTTTTTCTTTCATTTCTGGAATTCCAGGTTTTGTCTACAACAATTACACATTCTGTTGGAATTAGCATTTTAATTACAACCTGATGATTTTTGCCATAACACTGAACACAGAATAATTTCTAATTAAGCAAACTTTGGGAAATAGTTTCTGATTTGTGACTGAAATGACTCAAAAGTATTCAAAGAACCGCATTCTCTATAATTCAAATTTGTCTCAAGTCATTTTTCTGCTCATAAACTTTCCTCCGCAGTTCTTTTCAGTCATTTCAAAATATAATGCCTTACATGAAAATACTGAGGAGTGCACTGGGGTGTGGTGGTAGCCTATTTGAAATTGGTAACGATTGCACCAACATTTTCGGACCAAATAAAATTGTGTAAAATTGTGTGATGACTTTTAAATTGTATTATTGTTGTTTTATGTATGAGACACTGAGTCTCAAGTAACAAAGGTACTGTTCAGGTGTTTCAAATTTATGAAAGACATTTATTTATACACCACATTTTGTTCAACATGTGCTTTACCAGTGTATAAATGTACTATGATGATGACAGTTTACACTTTGACAGTCATTGCATGTAATATATTAGTCTACGTGCCTCCATTTTATCTGTGGACAGACTATATGATTATATCTATCTTACTAACACTCTTGCTCTTCAGTGCTGCACTAAACTGATAAGCCATTTGATAACGTAACATAACTGCTGTTATGTTCAGATATCACAAACAAAAGTTGATCTAAATGATCTAAAAGCTAAATATGATTAAATTACAGCCCAGTCTATTATTTGTGTAGGCTAGGCTTATTTGTTAGGGACAGTGCAGGCAGTTAATCCTATATGAGATAAAGGATTGGCATCCCGCCTCTTTTGGGACATAACTGCAACACACCATTTAAGTGTAGGCTATAATAACAGACCTATGCTTCAAACACAACGTCTAGGCTAAATGCATCAAATACAGTTTAAAGTCTAGCCTGTATTTTCAATTTAAATGAAGAATAGCACATTCTAACACATGCATACATCCTCTTTGGTCCCGCCTCACTATCAATGCTCCGTATCTATCCAATCTATCCACCCGGCCCGCCGTTTGTTAGCTCTTTGTTATTCTTTATAAATCAATCCGTCCAGTTGTCTGCAGCCCATCCGCTTTGAGTGGAGTCGAGAGTCGAACTGACCCCTACGTCATCGCCCCTCCTCCGACGCGACGCCGACCCCTAGACTGACAGACACGCCAGCCAATCACCGCAGGACGTCCCGAGCCTGACGTACTCCCTCAACCAATCAGAGAGTTGTAGGTGGGAACACGGTGGGCCTGGTGTACACGTTTGGTTGCAAAGGTAGGCACAATATAAAAAATGTCTTAAATTTCTTCTTTCATTTTGGCGTATTCTAGTTGTCACTTTGCCAGTTTCATTATTTAGCTGTGTGGCTATGCTGATGTGGAGCATGTTATTATTTTATTTTAGAAATAGTTGCTAGCGTTGCTTTGCTAAATGTTCAGCATTGTAAAGTATCCCAAGCAGAAAGAACAACGGTGATTTAACAGTTATAACCACTCTTATTGATAAATGTTGATTACATTCATAGTCAAGTCCAGCACTGGACGCAGAATACTACACTCGAAAAAGTGATAGCTGCAAAGTAGTAGCATAACACAGAGCCTCTTCACTCTATTATGGCTTTGGTTTTGGTTAGTTAACACCCGGTTACGCTGATATAACTTAGATCTGTAACGTTAAGCAAATATTGGCGCGTTTTCTTGTGAAGGATCTTTTCGTGGCAGAATTAGTTGTGTAATGTATCATCGTTTAGGCGTGTGTTCTGTTTTGGGTGGATAAGTCTGCACTGCCTGCCCGGGGATAAGAGTCTGTAAAGTTACACGTGTGAGTAAAAACATTAGTGTAACTTAACCCCCCTGCCACGATGATGAGGAGCCTAATGAAATGTTTCTTGACATTACGCTGTTCTGTTTTGATAGAGCGTTCACACGGCGTGAGGTGAGTGACTGCAGCCGAGCAGGGGACTCCTCAGGACGGAAACTACCACACCTCTCCAGCCTGCCTCTGACTGACTGCTGGAACTATTTACAAGTGGACACTTTAACTTTACTTTTACTTTTTTCACATGGAGACGGAGAAGACCTAATTTGGAGATTGTGAGAGTGTGTTGTTCTTCGTGCTTGTGGTTTTTTGACGCGCGCTGAACCCACTACTAAAGTTTTTACGGGTGGAAGTTAAAAAAAAATTACAAAATGGATCAAGCCAGCGGAGGGGACGACCCTAGCAAACCATCGAAAAAGAAGTCCGGGGAGGATGAGGGCAAAAACAAAAAGCTGGTACGTATTTGACCGTGTTTGCTGCAGTTTACATGAAAGTATGTGCGCTGTACATCCCACATGCCAGAGTCACGTCACTGTCAGCAGGAGTGAAGCCTCCACAGCTGTGCACAATGTTTGCACGGATGTTGTATGATATAATACTTTACTGTGCGACTGCATGAGCTTCCAAGTAAAGTAAAATTAGTACAAAACATTCTCTTAAGGCAGCCATACTCTCGTAGAATGATCCCCAAATAGTTATTGATCTGTTGTTATTACTATTTAATGTAGCCTAATACAAAGCAGATAATAGCTGTTAAGGATCAGCAAAAGAGATCGTTTTTCACTGAGTGCTTTACTTTTCAAAGCTCTTAGCGTAAGTACATGATTTGTTTACCTCCATCAAAGCATTATATCAACAACAGCGCAGACTCCAGGCAGCCGGACTTTGCAAACGTGCGCAAATATCATAGTGCAACCAGAACGTGTCTTATGATGTTTACCAGTTGATAAAGTAAAAGTGAGATTTCGTCAGCATGAAAACTCAGACCAGTGAAAACGTAGATCAATCATAAAGATATTGTTTGTTTGATAACCGCCCGCACACACACACACACACACACACACACACACACACTGAGCAACTCAACAGCACGAGCTCTGACATCACCACATTGCTACATGAATCCGTTACCTTGAAATGAGATCATCATTGGATCATGAAATGTAGAGCAGACCGTTCTTGCTATTATTAGATCTGCACATTTTGCTAACAACCTGTAAGCGAATCTGTTATGACAACATGAGACCCTGCCATGTAAAACTTGCAAATTAAGTTTAGTGTGTTATGCAGAAGAATTGCACAACTTGATGGACATGGCAACAAGTTTTCAAAAGATATCAGTTCTTTAGTTTGCATATTCTCCAAATTTACTAGTGCGGAAAGTTCATTTAGACATTTGTGGCACCCCGCCTTCTAATTGCTTATAGACTTGTAAGGATTTATCATGCACTGACTCATGCATAGAGACACATATTGTTTTCACTGTCCAATTATTGTTGCTAGCAAACAAGGAAATGAAAACATCTCAGCAGCTACAAACAATGTTATAATTGATTGTAGGAACTCAGGAAAGACCAAAGACAATCGCAGAGCCTCTTAGAGGTGTCACTCTGAGAACTCTAAACCGCAGCACCTTTATCTCTGGCTTCTTCTATTCAAAACCAGCTGACCAGTTTTTTTGTTCCCCAAACAGTTTTCGGTGCCAGGCATGTCTACGGTTGCTCAATGCCCCAAGCGCATAGGTCTTGGGAAGGACTTGCAGAGTGACTATTGCACAAATCTGACCAGAGCAGTGGGAGAGGAAGTCATTATTCTTCCCTGGGTGGAGCCTGGGAGCATGTCTGTTTCTTTCAGCTGTTTAGCTGTCTACAAAGTTATGTTTGCGCATAGGATCAGGGTTGCTAGCATACTTATTATAATCAATACAGGCTAAAGTATGTAAACATGCACTGTTTGTAGCATCACAGTTTGAATTAGCTGTAAATAGGAGAACTTTTGACCATTTATGGAGCTATAGGCTTGCATTCCATGTGAGTGATTCAAACGCATGGGTGGGCTGCAGTATTGTATACCATCCGGCTCATTATTGTCCGGGTTATGTGCACAATTTCACTTATTAGAATGATATTGTTAGGACATGCAGCAGAACTGGTTGGATAAACCAGTCTGCAGATGGGAAGTCCTGAATATGTTTACTTTACAAGTCACTTCACAGGATTACATCATAGTAACAACCCTATTTGGCATTTGGACCCAGGATGTAGATACTGAACACAGCCAAGGACAATGCACAAACAGCACTGTGTTTTCAGTCCCAGATAAGACTGTTGTGACTTTCAACTGGATTATTCAGTGGTATCTTGTAAAATGATTAATTGTTATATAAATGTGGAATGAGTGGTTAGTTAGTTAGTTAGTTTGTTAGTTAGTTTGACAGTATGATATATGCAATATGCTATTAAGTCACTGCATACCAGAGCTACCGATGATGTTATAGCTGCATATTTGAGATTTTTGTTGCTAATCTCTCCTGAAATATGTTATATCAGATTACACAATTGCGAAGATATAGAAGTGTAGATATTCCTTCGCAAAAACTCAGATTGAAGTTTTATCCTTTGAGATTAGTTGGTCAGTATCTGTCTTAACGCCGTGAGAAACAGTTGGGTCTGGTTGTCAGTTATGTAGCGTAGAGTCATATGTTATAAGTCGTTATTCATTTCAGACTGATATTGGTTCTTTAAATCAGTATTTGAAGGGGTTTGGATAATTCAATTCAATTGAAGTTTATTTATATAGCACATTTAAAACAACTTCAGCTGCCCAAAGTGCTTCACATAAAAGACTACAACAAAAAACAAACAAACAAATATACAGATAACACAATGCATAGGAAAAGTACAATAAAACACCAAGATATCCTGTCTAGCTAGTATTAAATGCCAGGGAGAAGAGGTGGGCTTTCAGTCTAGTCTTAAAAAGCTTTAAAGTCTGAGAGGGATTATGCTGAAGAACTGATTTACATTTTTAGTGTATATCAATATAACTTATATTATGCAGGTTTATAGATTAATTTTAAGGTCAAAATGCAAATTGTATAATAAATACAAGCATAATACATTCGTTTTACTCATGACTTTAACAAACTTTGAAATATGATTTATTGGAAATAGCATAAAAATAAAAAAATATAGCAATAAAAATAAATAAATAAATAAATAAATACATACATACACAAATAAATTCAAATCACAGTATTTATTTGCCCTTTATACTTTCATAACATTACCACTTTTACCGGTCAAGTCACAGTTTGGATTAGGTCCCGTTTGGTCTCCTTCCTCCGGATTTACTATTTAAAAGTCATATTCCCACTTCTGTAGCTATAATCTGTTATAAAGTAAATAAAAGTGCTTGGATGTGTGAAACAGGGCAGGAAATGTAGCACATGTGAGAGATTTAATGGCTGTCAGGAAACTGGAGAGAGGAAGCGGTGAAGAATGCTCTAGTCACAAAGTGGAGGGAGAGTGCGTGGCCCATAGCCCCATCACACATGTAAATAGCCTATCTCATTAGTTACAGCAGTTACAATTTACAAACACTAATTACTCTACAGAGGTGGGACAAAATGCAGTGTCGAACTCCAGTAAAGCTACACATGCATTTTTAATTAAGTATAATGAAACAACTTGGCATCAGAGTAGTATTCTAAAATCTTATCTAAGCTTTTAGAGTTGGTGATGTAAAAAGGGTAGAGCCGTGTAAGCAGATGTAAACAGTGACTGGGCCAATAGACACCCTCTGGATTGTCTGCAGCCTTTAATTAATTCTGTCCTGTTGAGTAGGCAAAAAGTACAACCAGGAATCTTACATTTAATTTCCCAGATTATTTTATTCATTTAGAATTAAGTATGGGTAATAATTTAAGGGATAGTTTCTCTTACTATTCCAATCATTATTATTTGAAAATGTGCATTAATAATGTTTTTGTAGATTAAAATTTCTTTCTGTTTTCACTTTTTCTATTTTAATTCTTCAAAAAAAACTATCTAAATCTACTTAAGATTTTTATGACAAATGTTGTGATTACAATTAGATTTGTGATTTATTTTTTAATAGTTGGATTCTGTTGTGCACATTTTAAACAGACTGAAATATGAACTTAATTTAATACAAGAATTACATGTATTTCAGAACATGTTTATAGAGGTCTAAACTGCAGAATTAGTAGTTTTTTTAGTTAATAAGGAATGATTTTTTTGTTCTTCGCAAAGGACTTAAATAATTGCATTTTTGTCTAATTTCAACCATTCACATTGTCATTTAGACTTGGTTACGATTAATCTTGCAGACAGGCTTATAGGTGTTCGTTACAGATTGTGAGGAGAAGTCGTCTTTGAAAAGGGCCAATGTGGCAGATAACCCGAGGGCACAGCGAGTTTGCACTAATCACATGGTCTGCCATTCAAACTGTTCTGCCTTTGTGTGCTTCCCTTTCCCTGTTTGTGCTCGACCTGTAGTCCCTGTAAACAATACAAGCACACACACACTTCAGTTTTCATAGCATTTACTGAACAGAATCTGACCTTGTGTTTAGTCTGTGGTCACTAACTGAACTATAACACTTTTGAATGTAATGTGTGACAAAATGAATGTAAAACAAAAACAAAAAAAAGTTACAACACATGCCCCAAATGTGACTACTTTCATTAACTAAACTTAACTAATCTAAACTCAAAATCTTTGATAGGCCTTGTTCTAAAGCCAAATGTGTTGCTTGCCAATGTACGTCCAATTTGACTGGACCAGATGTTAGCTGCATGTCATATCTGATATTGGCTACATATATATGAATAGCGTTATGATTGTGTTAATGCACAGCCCCAGAGCTAAGCACTAAGCAGTGCTGTGAGTGGAGGTCTATAACAAATATAAACAGTGGAGTTGACAGAGGCAACAGCTCCCAGTATTCCACTGTTATTATTAGAACAAATTAAAGAAGTAATTTCCTCCTAAATTTGTTTGAGAAAGGCAGCGTGATAGCGACTTGATCCTGATGGTTCCACTGAATGACATCATACAGATGGCCTGCTCTAATTGGTTCGAATAATTGACATTAAAGACTGTGGAAGGTAGACTGTGAGATGAGCATGGCCTCGATGTCCATCTGAGGGACTGAAAACTGATGTCATGTGCCACCTGCTGGTATTTCGTCATAAACACACTTACTGTAATAATATAATAAATGAACACAATAATGTAGTAATTGTTACCTGAAATAGCCATTTTGTGGGAATGTGCCCAAATGTGCAATGGAATATAGTAATAATACTGTTAGTTTTCATTTTGAAAGACCTGCATGGACTCATAATCATATTTGATTAAGGGGAGACCCAGAGCTAATTTGATTAGGTTATTTAGAGGAATATGTGCTTGCTAATAAACATTTATTATGATGAAAAAGTTTTCTTTAATAAGCAGGAAAAGCCCACAGGACACACCAGCTTAATTGTTAGATGTTAAATTGCGTTGCTGCAATGTTGCAAAGATAATGGGCAGGGAAAGGCCCTTAAGTCAAGGCAATTAACCAAACTGTGCTTTGATTGTTGTTAAATTGATTAGAAAATGTTTAAGTACTTCATTTGAAAATGAGCTTTTGTTTCGCACAGTTTGAGAAGAAACCAGCTTGCTTAATGACACATACAGTAGTGTGAATTACAAATGGGAGGGTTACTACTCAGGTCAAATTATAAGTGAGGTTTAGAACAATCAAAATGAAATGATACAGGAAAAAACAAAACGAGTTCTTTCTGGAACATGGCGCTGAGGAATATTCCATATGTTTTTGTGACTTGAAAACACATTTAGAAAACACATGCTGGCTGCATATGGTGAGTTTCCTGTGCTGTGAAGTCAGTCGCTGCAGACAAAAGTTGATAGTGTAGTTTGAGCTTGTGAGCGTTGCCCAGAGCGACAGCTGATGCTGTAGATCCAAAATGGAGAGCAGTATGATCCAGTCTGCTCTCCTGGTTACAACAGTTTAGAAAGCGTGGGGTGGAGGCGGGCTTTATGTTCAGCCCCGGCTCACACCTCAGTGCTCATTAGTACTTCACAGCCCAGTACCACAGCATATGGCTCTGTCTCTGCAGCTTACTGTTTCAGGTGGGCTCTCAGTAACTGGCCCTAACACAGCCACACGCAGCCAGCAGCCCTTGGCACTTGTCTTATTGTCAAATACAACATCAGCATTCATATTTTTCTCTGTCATGAAGAGATTTCTCCACACCACAGCTCTGCAACAACTAACTTCTAATGTATTTGAAAGACAAAAAGTTCACATTATTACAATTACAAACTTGGAAAGCTCTGCAGTCATTTTACCAAGACCAGTGTCAGTAAAACATTATGTTGAGATGTTTGTGGATGTATTACTTTGACTTCACTAATGAGGTTTGGTGGGTCTGTGTACATACTGTGTGTAAGCGAGTCTTTGGTCCACATTTTGCTTTTTTTGTTGAAGTTTTGGTCTCTTCACCTCCACCTAAAATGTTTGGGGATAAGTTTTGACACATCCTACACATGTACATTTGTCTAAATTATGATTTTTTTTAAATGTCAGTGTTTCCCATTAATAGAAGAGACTAGGGTGGCCCTCCATAGTCAAATTTTTTCCCCCATATTCTAAAAAGAAGCTGAACACATATTGGTGATACAAATGCTCCTTTATGCTTCCAGTATTGCCAGAATACAGAAATAACTATATTTGAATAAGTGACATTTTACTCCGCGGTCTTATATAAAGTGATTCAGACATGGATTGCTTGGCCACCATAGTCTTAATTTAAGCCTGTGGAAATCAAGTCATTTGAATATACTTTAAATGGCAATAAAAATTACACTGACCTGGAAAAGACATCTTGATGCTCCAAATTATAAATTCTTGAAAATTTGCAAAAAAACCCCCAAAAAAACAAAACTGTTGTGCAAGAATCTAGACCAGGGGTGTCCAAACTATGCCCTGGGGGCCAAAAGTGGCCCTCAGACCACTTTTTATTGGCCTTCGACTGAAATGGCCCAATTGATCATAAGGCATTCATTTTAACAGTAATTTAAAGTAATTCTACCACTATGACCTCAATAACATAACATTTTATTGTGATACAGGCCTAAAATTAACTTTTTAAGCCTTGTTAAAGGTAGAGTGGCTCTGTAAAATCTGTACTAAATGCACCTATTCAAAAGATCCACTGTACTGACCACTAGTCTGTGGCCCTCCTTTTCAAATATATTTCAAGATGTGACCCTGTGAAAAAAGTTTGCACACCCCTCTAGACAATGTACATGTGCAGATTGGATGCTGTCTTGTTATTTTCTGTTGGTTCTCCCTTTTCACTCTGTGCCCTCCCTTCGACAGAACATACACATTAAAACATTGGCTGATGACATGGTAAGGTGCTTGCTTCCATTTTGGTGACTTTTTTTTCCTCCTATCTCTACCACATATTTGTCGTTGCATGGGATTTCAACATGGAAATCTATTAAACATACCAAAAGCATCACACAAGTTCCGAATATCTACTAAATTTAAACATGACTCAGTGACAGAGTTTAACAATGCCCTCAGAATAAAACTGGCTTTTTTATTGTACTATAACTTGCAGATTCAAATTTATGATCATTATAACACTTGGCCTATAGCGTCCAAGCAGCAGAGAACAACACATAGATCATTTAGTTTGCAATAACGGCAGCACTTAAAAAGAAATGCTGCCACCTGGGGCCTTCTTAATACCCTTAATAGTTGTTTAGATGAATCGTCAACATAGCAAGAGGAATATTGTGCTTCTTTTGGTCTGTTTGATCGATTTACATGATATTTTTGTTGTCTTAACAGTCATGACAACATTATACCATCACATGTATGACGTTTTATATGTAAGCATGTCTCCAATTCACACGTGTACTAAACTGGACTAACGTTTCTGGTTGCATGCATCTTTTTGCTTGATTATTTTGCCAGTGAATGTACAAAACTAATGTAGACTAACTTTAATTTAGCATTAGCAAAATTAGCAAAACAAATGCACCGCGGGTGACAGGTTGGTATTGAAGAACAAAGGATCACAAGGAGCGCTTCATGGACCTACAGGCACGATGGAAAAATATAAAGGACAAAAATCTAAAAAAAACAAGCCTCTCTCTTATGAATTTAAAATGCCTTTGTTGATTATAGCATGTCTTCATAGACCTGAGCCCCAACGCCTGTCAGCCTCCTGGCCTTCATCAGGGGCCATGGTAACACCGACTTCACTCAAGATTCATCAGGATATTTCATTGAACAGTGTTAAAACATGAGAATGGTTTCCATATTTGGGTCGACAAAATTGATACCTTGATGCTAATCGATACAAAACTTTGATCAAAACGAGGTACTCATTTGACCAAGTCAATAATGAAAAGAAAATCATATACACAGGATAAAATTGGACCTTTCCTGATTAACTTTAGAATGGTCTTATGTCTTATATCTTATAACTAATGTACGACCAGTTATAAGACTATTATTCTGTGTTGAAAATTACATTTTATTGTATAAAACATTTCATTATTATGGTATCGAAATCGGTATTGAGTATCGAACCTTTTTCGTAGTATTGTAATCGAATTTGGAATATTTGTATTATTTCAACATACACTAGCAGTCAAAAGTTTGGACACATCCTCTCTTTCAGTGTTTTTTTTTCTTTATTTTTACTACTTTTATCAGAAGACATCAAATAGATGAAGCAAGTTATATGGAATTATGTAGCAAAGAAAAAAGAAAAATAACTCTACTAAATATTTTTTGACAAAGCAAAGGGTAGCTACTTTGAGGATTGAATATAAAACATATATAAACAAAAAAATAGTAGTTATTTAACTTATTTCTTTGTTACATAATTCCATATATCTTACTCCATATAGCTGATGTCTTCCGTATGTATATAAAATGTGGAAAGTAGTAAAAAAAAAAAAAACATTTAATGAGATGGTGTGTCTACCAAACTTTTGGCTGGTAGTGTATATGTATTTTAGACTGTTTTATTAAAAAAGACAGAAGTATTAAAACTCAGTGTGACCCCAAATATATTGTAACTTCATCTTGCCATAATAGTAAAAGGTTAAACTAATTACACATATTAACTGTTTTATTGTGAAGGTTATAGTATACATCTCTCTACAGAACAACTAATTCAATGTTTTCTCTCATTCATTTTAACTTCCACCCATGTTTTTCTATAAACTGAACTAAAAACAGCATTGACCTCTTGGTGGTGCCCTTCCCTTGACCCAGGCTTAAACTTGACTTTTTCTCTGCATCTGTGCTGTGTTGTATTTCAGCGCGATCGCATTACGAGTTTCAGAAAAAACACTGGGATGAAGAAGGAGAAGCCTCTCATCCAGCACCCCACAGACCCCCTCCCCACCCAGGCCGAGCTGCCCGTGCCCCAGCCCCTCTTCGACGACCGCTCCATGAACCTCTCGGAAAAAGAAATCATTGACCTCTTTGAGAAGATGATGGTGAGTTCTGTCTTTCTCTTATAGTCTGCGAACGCCCCCTTTGTAAATGA
Source organism: Periophthalmodon schlosseri (assembly GCA_000787095.1). Classification (NCBI taxonomy): domain Eukaryota; kingdom Metazoa; phylum Chordata; class Actinopteri; order Gobiiformes; family Gobiidae; genus Periophthalmodon; species Periophthalmodon schlosseri. The sequence goes on along the minus strand of KN470359.1, from coordinate 67,850 downwards.
AGATAAAAGTTTACAAATTACTTAAAGAAAAGATTAGATTTCTGGAATGTGTCACTACTTTTGACAAAAATGGATATCTTTATATATTTTTTTTTGATTATTTTGATAACGATATTCAGACAGTATATAACTATGCATCAGGATTGTGTTTTAAAAATAATGTGTTAAAACATGCCTGTTTCTGAGTCTTGATAAAGGTTCAAGTATTGCACAAACATGAATGGACCATAAAAGTAACCACAAAAGTGCCGAAAAATCACTTGTTTTGGAGATTACACTAGATGTTTCAGCTAATTTTAGTTTTACTTTTTGCTGTCATGTTATTAGTTTTATTTATAACAATATAGCGACAATATACTCACTCTTCTATTTTTGCATATCTCCAGAAAAAATTGTAATATTATCCATTTTATATCTATAATTCCTTTTGTCAACTTAAAATTAAAAAGTAGAAATTCTTAATATTTATCTTTTATTTTATGTAAGAAAATACTCACTGGATATTGCTTTTAGATGCGTCTTGAGGTCATGGACTTTCATTTGTTGTATTTTAAGACTTTTTAGCTCAACAACAGGCCACTCCCAGGTGAAAGGCCAAACTCTGAAATTTACTCCAAGGTCAGAGTCAAGTTCATCGTTCAGAGCTCTTCTCCACAGAAATGCATTCATTTTTGCCTTATGTTCCACTGCACTGAAATCTAACAAAAAGCCCTCATGCCCCTCGTCTCTTTGAAGTGATGCGGTTGAATTACTGCGGCTCCATTGCATAGAGCGTGTGCGTGAACTATTGTGATCATCTTTATAGTATGTGTGTGCACTGTGGTGTCTGCCTTGCCTCTGCTCTCACACAATGGTCTTTATTGGCAGGGCCAGAGCAATGCGGCCGATGGCCCTGGTTCTCATCAGGCCAGCGCCTCGTGTTTTCTTGCCTGGGTGCTCATCCCTGTCACTCGCTTCACCTCTCTATTACGATGTTTGTGCTCAGAGCAGCGTGACATTAAAACCCAGGCCTCAATTTGCTCAGTGACGGACGACACACAAGCCATGTTTGCCACTCTGACACTTGACAGGCCTTGGCACTCCATGCTTTAGGGGTATATAATTAGGCTAATAGGACAAACGTGAGAAAGTAAGTATTTTAAAAGTGATAACTGCTCTTGTAAACTTTTGGTTTTGATGTAGCGCACTCACAAATGACAGCAGTGGGCTTTCTGTTTGATGGTAGCAGCGTCTCACCAGTGTCTTTCTGTTAGTTGGCTCGTTTTGTGTCATACACGCTGTTTGTCTCCTCACCTTTTAAACTTATTGATTGTTGTGATGAAGCCCAAGCTATGGCTTCAGATGTCTTGCTGGCTTCAAATGAAGGGACAACCCAGGCCATATTAGTTGGACCACCAGCTGTGCATTAATGACGAGTAGAAAATGTTTTTTTTCTCCAGAAAGTGGTTTACTGATCACGATGTGTAGCTCTAAATAGCACTGAACTATGACGGAAAGGTCATCAAAGAGATACGGGAATATACCAACGGATGTTCTGTCAGTGGGGAGCAAAGCTAAATGAGTCCTCTCTAGGATTTTTAAAGCCAGCCATCGAGACATGCAATTCTGCTGGGTATGGATGTACCTGTTCTTGTGGCATTTTTTGAGTGGTACACAGCTTGAATGTACTATTTATCATTTCAATGCATGGCGGTCTTATCAGATCTGTGGTATTTGCAGAATTGCAGTATAGAAGCACATTCCTTTGCTCTATTCTTTTTACATGGACATTCATACAATAGTTATCCCTTCTCACCTTGTTTGACCTCTATAAATTCTATAGCCACAAAATGAACTGACAATAAAATGGACAACACATTTTGTGAACAACCCTGTCAGTGTAAGCTAGTTAGCAAATAGACTATTTAATTCCTATTCTCTCCATTGGGAACAAACAGTCAGGAGCAGTGAGCAAATGCACCCTCTTCAACCAGCAGAAACAGCTCATTGAAGTCCTGTTGAAAACTGAGGAGCTCATAGACCCCGCCTTTTTATATTAGCATTTCACTGTAACAAGCAGCAGATTTTCATTTGCATGTTTTCATTGTAGAAAAATAGCTAAATAACATTTTTGAATCCAATATGACCTGAACTCTGAATTTTAAAAATAATTGCAATTAATTATTAAGGGAGCGGGTGGAGATAGGGGGTAGGTGAAAACTGATTTTTTTTTTTACCACTCGTTCCTCGAATGCAGGAAAATGCTGGTTTACTCAAACATGTATTAATCAATCAAAACACAACTTGAGTAGGCTACATGGTTAAAAGCTCATAAAAGTCAACTTAATATGTCCCCTTTATACGTGCAATATTTTACGTAGACCATGATTCCTGCACAGTTTACATATCTAAAGTGAGTTGAACAAGCACTGTTAAAAACAAGACATACACAGGCTGTGTGCTGTCAGTGGTGCGAGCCCAATCTCATCATTGCAGTGAGAGCAGCAGCGTGGTCCGCCATGTCCTGGGACTCTTTTATGGAGCCTGCGAGGGCATAATTAATAAAAGAGCATTAATCATTTTGGAGACTCAAACACAGAGGCCTCATTTCTTTCCAGTTTGCCCCCTCACACGCGTCCCCCAGGCCCACTACTGTGCTCCTCCTACCACACATTCACCCAGGCTAGCCTTTTGAATGCCAATTAAGCAGATAAAATTCACGGGTTCAGAGATTAATTAAAAACCGCTTGTTTGTTGGCTGAAAAAACATGCCCATTTTAAATTGGAGCTACGTCGGCTTTTGTCTGTTCCAAAATGACATTAATGGCGTTTCTGCAATGGTCTTTTACTGGAGGAAACATAGTTGGAGGAATTTAGGTCAAAGTGCCCCTGGGTGGGATCCCAGTGCATGCCTCACTGACGAATGAAGGAACAACTCTTTGAATCAGATTACATGTGGGAGTGCTTTTCAGCACTCAGTCTACAATGATGATGACATACAGTGCACTAGGTTTAACTGTTTTAATACTTGAATCCCAAGGAGAGAAATCACTGCCAAATGAAATGAACCACACGCAAGTTTTTTTCATCTCCAGCAGAGGGCAGCATGGCTCTACAGCTCCACATGAGCAGCTTCAAACCCCAGAGCAGGATGTTTTTTTACTGGGTTCATTCTAGCCGTGTCTTTGTCAGAGAGTGCTTCTGATAAACATCCCCTCCATTCTAATCATCATGTCATTCCCTGGCTTTTAGTGCTCTGTCCGGCCTTCGCTCCATCCCCTGACGTCTCTCACATGAAAGACCCCTTTTGTGATGTAGAATTAAAGAAGCACAAAGATAATACTCCCAATGACACACACAGACTGCCTATCCAGCCATCTGATGCGCCCGCACGGCCTCAATAGAAGAGCCCTTGTTTGATTTTGCTCTCCCATTCAGGATCGCCGTGTACAGTCCGCTCCAACCTTGCCGCTGCGGTTTCAAGGACTAATTATTGCTGGAATATATTGCTGTACCTTATGTCTTTAGTAATGCAGCACAGGCGATAAATGTAATGAACTGCAGAAGGACATGGGCCACTTCTTGATTTAGCTGTAATTGGGATTTAATGGTAAAAGTGCACTTTAAATGACCCATAGACCAATGAAATAAAACCCCACCAAATTATGAAAATTTCTATGAAACATAATCCAGATTAACAAATGAAGTTATATCTAATGTAAGTATTTTAACTTATTGCCGAACATGTACTTTGAGCATATTAATAAAAAGTGTTTTATTTAAAATGTGTTAATTGTGTTAGCGCTATTCAACTTAAACGTATGTCTTTCAGAAAATGAATTATCTGTTAAAAAGTTTAAATGCGTGATCTAAACCTGATCTAAACCAATTAGTAATATATCACTTTAGCACCAACGCCTTCTCGTATTCCATATCATCTGTACGTGTCATTGTATGATAAATGTGACAAATCTCATTTATAATGTGCTTTAATTTTCTAAATCTAGATGGCAGCCGATCTGTGCCAGCAGTTTGATTTTCCATGTTCTATCTTTGTGTGCGCGTGTAGGAGGACATGAACCTAAATGAGGATCGCAAAGCCCCTCTGCGTGGAAAGGACCTGAGCACCAAGCGGGAGATGGTGGTCCAGTACATCTCAGCCACGGCCAAATCTGTAAGTCACACAATCACCTGCACACACCAGAGCATCAAGTGTATCATCGTAGTTGGATCATAACGGCACGCTACACTACTTTCCATCACAAGTTTAACCTGATCTCCTGCTTTGTTGCCTAGTTTTCCATCTGTTCATGCGCACTGTTTCTGTTGTTGTCTACTCATCTCATGCTTAAAACTCAAATCCTCATTTTGTGCTCTTATTATAGAGCAGTCGGCCGTGATGGGCCCTCTGAGAAATGTAATTGTAGCCACTCACTCCAGTGCTAGGTGGATGGTCACTGCTTGTCCAGCCCTGAACTTGCATGTCACCTATCGATTGTCAGTTTGTGTGCATGCATGTGGATGCATTTGGGTGGTTACATGGGTTACATGGGTGGTGGTGGCCCTATAATTTTGGAATCAGAACCGTTAACATAAATCTAAAAAAAAAGAAAAGAAATGTGGCTTTAGTGACTTCATATTGTATTTAGTATTTCAGTTGGTGAAAGGGTTTAAGGCTCAGTTAAATTAATCCAACATTTTATATTCCTTAAAATGTTCAAAATTCCTGCCATTGCACAGCATTCTTTACATTTAATTGTAAATTAATTTTACAATTGAAATTGTAGCTTGTTGCTTGAGGTTGATTTTGCTTAATGCAAGATTCTTAAAAGGTTGAATCTTTTGAGCTGAAATACTGAGATACAGCTGTAGATGACACTTAACAGTAATGAATAAAACATGCTAGTGAAAAGATATTATGCTATTTTATGATAATGCAATATTTTTGCACACCACCTTGTGAAGCGAAGGCACAAAAAGATGATCACTTTCTCCTTTTTGTATTAAACCTGGTGCTCCATCTTGACGTACTCATTTATTGCCTTCCTCATTGTTATGGTAATTAACTGGCATTATTGATAATGATGATTATCTGAGATGATTGATTTCCACACAGGGACCATTACGCTTTGTGAGCATGGATGTTTTATTCAAATTAATAATATAATCTCTGCAGTTAAAGGCTAGAAGACAATATGTGAAGTCTGTCAGCAGCCTGCCATCAGGTTTAATATGGGCGAGAATGGAGGAGGGAAAGTCAAGGGAAGGGCAGGATCTACCTGTGTGATCTTGCAGAAGCACTTACAGGACTCGACAACCATACCATAAAAAGTATGATTGCACAAAAAACACGTAGCGAGAGACATGTACATACCAGACACCAATCAATACAAGAATGCTAAATATGTTGTTCTTTGGGGAATAACGATTTCCAATATTTAGACAAATATAAGAGTAATGCATTCTGGTTTTATGATATCATATGGAATTGTAAACCAAAACAGTCTAAGTCAGAAGGTTGTGTGATAATGATAATACTAACCTATAGAATGCAGTACAGTATAACTGGCTGCCATAGATGCAAATAAAACCTCCACAATATAACATAAAAAACTTAAACAAATACCTGTGATGATTCATTTTTAGGATGAGCATGTTTATTCCTATAGATCAAAATGTCTGTATTGTCTGTAGTGATGGATCTGGATGCGGCGTTCCCTTTTTGCTTGGTGTCAGTCTCTGTAGCTTTGGTGCATTGGATCGTGTTATTTTCCCACATGGACTGTCTTGTGTTTGTTCCTTTGTGAATTCTGTTGGAGGGCCTTGGCACTTTTCTTTTTGTTCTTACTTCTTTCCTTTTGGTCATACCAGGACAAGATGCTCATTATTTGATTAAAGATGACATCATTTTTAGGAATAGAAATTTTAGTTTTAGCTGGGCAAAATGAGTAAACTTTAGTAAAAAAAAAAAATGCTTGCAATAGCCTTTCTACTTCTTGAACATTTTTAGTATTTTGGTTTGTTTCGCCTGATTATGTTTACTCTTGCCAGAAAGCCTGTGAATAGAAAGATTTTTCCACTCCTTGCTTGTGACTTGCCACCTCTCTTGTAGACTATCACCAGGCAAGATTGAGCGCACTCCCGTACTCAGCAGGGGGCGGGCAAATTACTCCCAACTCATAATAGAACGTCTTTTTATTTCCACGAGAGCGTTGACCTCCATCATTTGAATAGGAGCTGTGTTTTAATGGAATCCGGCTCCGATTTCGCAGGTCTGCCCATGTCCTTGACCATCAGCTTTGCATGCACATTCGCTTTCTATCTCACCTTTTAAAAAAAATATTATTTTCTTTTTTCCTCCTAACATTGTGTGCCAACACGATTAAAGCTGCCAAAAATCCCTGTAACAACAACACAATCACTCATATTCTTCTGATTGACTCCTCTGCTGACAGTGAATAATTTAGCGCATCAATCCAAAGCTTCTGCGCCTCAAATTGAAAAGAAGTGTGATGGCAGGGTCTTGTATGGGGGAGGGGGTGCTGCTCACTCTGATTATGACACTTTTATTCAGTTAGCACAAATGTTTCACTGCATTCTCAAAAAGGGCACGCCATGAGCTCCAATTATCAAAGCCCTTTCTATCCACTTAAAAGCCTTTGTGTATGTTTGGGAAAAATATTGCTAATATTCACATAAAGTACTGAATGCATGCTGTCATGTCAGTCAGGAGATTTCATAAGTTCAATGCCAGAACTGGTAATACTAGTATTGTCTAGAAATGCAAACTTGTTTTGGGAGCACAACAAGTTTTCAGTGACACCCCCTCCTTCTAAACTTTATGTTACACTCAAGACAATGCCGGCTGCTGTGGTTAAGCTTTAAATTTAACTTAAAAATACATACAATGTTTTACAGGCATCAGCTCCACTGAAAGTCAGGTCTGCAACATTTATTTTGTGTAAATCGCCCCTAGTATTAAAGGCTGGTGGTGGGAAATTGCAGGAGAAGGAAGAAGTGTGGATACAGAATATGATTTAAAATATAATTTGAGCTTGATCAGGTCGAGGCTTATGTGAAAGTGACTTTATGGCTGCCATAAACTGCAAGTGAAAAGATTGGGTGTTTAAATCAGGCAACAAATGGCCTCAGACTTAAAGAGACTTTAGTAAGTGGATTTAATAGTAAAACGAGGGACGTGTTACCTCAAATCTTAGAATTGTGGACATAACTGTCTTAATCTGTTTAAGAAAAAATAATAATCAGATGACCAAAGATTGCACATTCGCGCACTTTGCCTTGTACCATTATTGACAGATGGCAAGGTTAAGTCTAGAACATGCTGACGGCTCAGGCTCACGCCACAGGAAATATACAAATTTGACAAGTGAAGCTCAGTATTATTGGCAGCCGTTTGATTGAAGCCCCTCAGGTTTGCGCAACGTCAGTGACTGCAATGGCCACTTTTTCTAATGTCCCAATGTCCCAATTTCTGCTTTCAATTCAGCACCACAGTACAGAAACTGTGTCTAAAATTTCTTCCATTCCACCTTCCACTGCACACTGACCTTACATTACCTGATACGACTTGGGAGATTCATAAAAGACTAGCTTTACAAAAGTTAGTTGTTATGCTACAACGTGTTCTAAATTACAACACCAGACTGTAAGCCATTAATCATTTAATAGAACCCCTGTGTGAAAACCAGCACGTCTACCCTATTGATTCACTCTTTCACAGCGGTTGATGCCTCTAACCGTGCATGCAAATAAATCACCATCAGGTAACTTTGAATATATTTGAATTTCTGAATATTTTGTTGCACACTTGTTGTTCATCAAAGTTTTATGAAGTCGCAGCTCGACCGCGCTGGCATTTTCTTAAGTTCCAGTTAAGGATGGCCATTAAAAGTTTGGGAGATCAAGCGAGTGCTACCACCTTTGCATGATTGATGTGTCCCGTGTCACACAAATGTTGCTGTCTGGTCATTGAGAAGATTGTCTGGCCTACTAACGATTGTGCTGTGTTTGTCTTTTTGCACATTAACCTCCGCTGATCGCTGCATGCAGATAACTGGGAGCAAAGTTGCGGTAAGTAGCCCATTATTTACTTGGCCTCTCAATTGTGTTCTTTCATTGTATGTCTCTATTCACACACACGCACTCACACACATACACACAAACAGTCGGGGAGGGGTGGATGTAGAGTGGGGTGTTTTCAGTGCTGTTACACCCCTGATTTTATTTTCATTCCTGATATTGCTAATGGACTGTAATTTTGAAGGGCTATAAATTGTCATCTCCATTCTGGCGTGTAAATGGGAGCACTTTGAAATGAAGGATTTGGAAAGTATACCGTGCGAAAATAAACTGGCACACATTTGAAAACCACCATTAGACACCTATTAGCATTTGAATATTGTTATGCTAACAGAGAGCAAATATTCATAATTGGTAATTGGTTTATGAGAAACTGAGAGATCTGCACTTTCTCAAAAGGGAAGAGTGTGTTTTGTAAATATTAAACAATAATCTGGAGCTAAAATAAAAGAATTAGCTAGCATTGGCTATACACAGTATATAAATGACTGCTGAGTATGATTTAATGTCCCCACACAGTGTTTTTCTAAATACTTTTGTTTTTGTTGTTTTCACATTGCCTCCTTCACTTTAACAAAGGCGTCCTTCTAGTTAACAAAGGCATGCTGTCAACAGAGTGACATTATTTTCCTCACACACTGTATTATGCCATGTTCTGAGCCTTCATGGTAAATTCATCTGTTTGATTCAGTGTTTTGTGCTTTAAATGTTGCAAAAGGGGCATTAAAACCTTTTTGCTATGTAAAAAACACCTGTTAAAAGGAGGAGGTCATGTTTGAGCCATTATAAAAATGTTATATTGACTTTATTTTCCATCTTGTCCTTGGATCTGCCTTTGGTAAAAGCCTGTTGTGGACGTGAGTAGTCAGTAAGATACACACTAGTACACAATAAGTGTGTTTAACATTTGCCCCTTGTAAAGTACAGCATTAACATAACTTAATGAAGATCTCCCTGCTTAAAAGTTTTCTGCTTTCTGTGTGTGACTTCTTTGACTTTATGGTTAATCCTACACTTTCTTTTTCAGATGTCTGCTCTTGTAAAGTGTCCTGTTGCCACCCTTTTCATTTCATTTTTGTAGAAAAGAAAGGGAAGACATTTAGCCTGGTTAGCCAATCATGGCCTACAGTTAGCTCCCTGCTTTGGTGGCACATTCCCATTTTCACGCTGTCAGTGTGCTTCTGGGATTGAGCGCTCTTAGATGTGCTAGAGGGAAGTGTTGGTTAGGATTGTCTATAGGGAACACACAACTCTAACTCCTCTGTCTCAGGCATGAAATCTCTCTGGCACTTGGCTTCTCCCAGTAGACTTAGAGGTGGGAATAGAGACTGACTGAATTGGCTTTAATCCAGTCAAACTGGTGTGGCCGAAGTACATCACTACTAAGTCCTACTGTCTCCACCTCCTGCAGCTCAACTGAAGGGAATGAAAGCAGTGCATACATACCTGGTACCTGCTGGTCACAATGGGTTATCTTTGCTAAGACCAGTGTTCGTCATCTCTCTACAGTTTGTGGTAAACATTGGACTGGTCTATGTTACTAATCAAAGGCCATGTTAAAACAATACGTGCCAGACTCATGCAGTGTGACTGAGAAAGCAGACTTGAGTGTCTAAGCACGACTATTGACAATCCCAGCAGCTGGAAAAGACTACTGCTGGGACAATGAGGGTTAAGGCTGGAACAGTGAGGAAACAGTGTGTAATGCATGTGTGAAAAAGCAGAAATCCTTTGGCTTTGACCAACAGTCAACAATCAATATCTATACTGTGGGACTCATGGTGCTTCTGCCAAGCTGATACACTGTATGTAAGTGCTTGAGTAATGAGTATGTAGAAGGCCAGAGGACTATACTGCCTTCCAGTGACAAGAGGATAAGAAGACATCTGGCTCCTCTTTAACTCTGATCAAGTACTTGTTCAGTGGGTCTGGATTGTTTACCAAAGGCCTATGAAAGTACTGATAAAAGTATTCCTAACTACTACTAAGAAAATCAAAGTATACTACCCCATTTATCCTCCTTTTTACCTTTTAAATCCAAAAGCCTCACAAGACTTTTTTGTTTCAAGCCAGCTATTAAACCATGTGCCGATTGAACAGATTTGATGTGGCACGTGTCCTTGGTGCTTTAAAAGAACGGCAATGAAAAATTAATCAATAGTGTGTGCCACTCCTGCCCCCAGTCAGTGTTCACCATAAATTCTGTCTTAAATTAAGATCAAGGAAACATGCACTAGGGTGGGAGTGGTTGAATAAGATCTCTCTTTGAATGCCAGATTGAATAATTTTCAGCTCGTTTGGACAGATACAAGGTAGAATCTGTTTGTTGAATTGTAAAGAACAGCACAATTTAAAATAACCTATGATGGCTTTCTTTGGTGACTATTATGTCTTGTATGCACGGAGCCAACCAAGGCCACCTACTCTTACATTTACAAGTGCAGATGGTTAGGAGATTTTTTTTTTTTAACTTCTGCCCTCTGCAACAGAAATGTGTACATCGTATGTAAGTTACAGAACTAAGCTGCTCTCTTCTTATTAATTGTGTGAGTTTATAGAAGTGTCACAGTTTGACGCTATGTTTACAGAATCTTTTTGCACATCCTTTTTCCTGCCTTTTCTCCCATTCTATCAAACGTAAGGTAGAAACAATCATTGCTCTTCAATCAGAGGGGCAGAGCTATCTCTTGTTATTTTGAAGGGAACATGAAAAAACTAAAGTGGTCACAGCGGGCCGATAGTGAATATAGCAGTGGCTTCTTTTATAGTCTATTTACTTTGAGGTGTGTTCGTGCTTGTAGGTTCTCAAGTTCAACCAATCTGCTTTGTGTCTGTGCATTGATAATACATGTAGGATTTATCTATTGGCCCGGAGAGATGGAGAAAGAAAGATTCTTTTTGAGGTAGGAGAGAACTAAAATGGGATTCTTATTTCTGTTGATTGTGTGCTTGTAGTTGTGCATATGTGCGTATTATATTCACAGCCCCACAAAGTGATGGAGCTTGTGAGTGCGCTCTATGCTCCCAGTAGTATGTCTCCTCCCCGCTGCTCTGTCACACTCTCAATGGCACTGTGGGCATGCTCAGCCCGGCTGGAGGCTCCTGCAGGGCCGCATTAGGCCTCATAAACTTTATAGCATATTTTTACAACCCGCCTCTCTGTATGCAGCCACCATCACATCCCATCGCATCTGCTTTAACTGTTCACACAGCTGTGAAATTCTGTGTACCTCCATGTTTTATGGTTGCCTGCTTCTCCAGTTGCACCAGATTTCTTTATTTGCTTCTTAAGCTCTTTCATATCCTTCCCTACAACTGTGCATATTTAGTAAGTTATTTGCTGTGGTTGATGGAGTTGTCTGTTTTTTAGAAATGTGATGCTGGGAAAATGTGGGCTTGTTCTATGTCAAGATTTGCACAGAACATTTTGCGGCAGTTGCTGTTATAATTAACTTTTGCTTGCCAGGCTTTTTCATGAGAGTGCCATTTTAGTCTTTCCAAATGCAGACTTCAGTCATACATTAAGGGAACAGTTTTAGCACATATGCAGTAACTGCTGCTAATGTGTTTATTTTACACCAGACTCAAAGCTTAGTTTGATCCGGAGGAGCACAAATACTATGAGACTGTTAAGAAAAGAAAGTTGTTGTTTCTCTCTCTATGTAGTATGGACACTGTAACATGGATGACCTGTTTATAATCTCCCTGACTTGCAGTAAGCCCCATATGCCCTGTGGAATAGCCTTACTATTCGACCAACTTGTCCACTCAGCACAACAGAGTGCTAACAAGGTGTAGTGTCTCCCTGCCAGCCCCACTGTCATACTCGGACGCTCCAGAGTAAAGCCACATAATCGCCTCATCAACAGCCGGGTTTGCAGCAACTCCCCAGCCGCTCTCTGCTAGTGATCGGTGACATGATCAAGGCCAGATCACGGCCATGTTATTGTCTGCACAGCAGTTTCCTTTCTAAGAGTGCTCAGGAGAAATGAGACAGCCTTAAAATGGCAGACTTCATGTTGTATGATTATTATTTTTTTTTGTGTCTATTCACTCACAATGTTGGGCTTGTTTCTCCAGAAATCTATGAATGCACACATGAATAGGTTTGTTGGACCACATTAAAGCTGTTTCAAATGTAGAAAACATTTTTGAACTTATGTTTTGTTTTGAAACATATCATTTGATATGACCTTATTTTGACTCAGACCACTGGCATCATAATTTGATAGGATGAAGACAAACTTGAGTAGGTGATTATGCATTGTCATTGTATCAGCAATTTAATTTGTTTTCATTGCATTGTAGTACTCATGGCCATCACTTGGTGGCAGTGATCAGCTATTGGAATGTCCCATTGGTGCAATGCACAGGACAGGAGCTGATGACACTTTGTTGCTATGGAATTGACCTAATGGGCTTCTTACAACTAAACAGTGTGACTAATGCTACTTTTTAAATATAAGTTTCATCTTTATCTCAGGAGAGATGTGTGAAATAATTACAATAACTTTAACAGTGCATTGCAATTTCCCAAAGACACCTAATAAAAGGGCAAGATGAATATATTATTCCTGTTGATATATTGTAAATTAAAGAGTTCCTCTGACAGAGTGAAAGAACTTAGTCTGTTGCGAAGAAATATTCCCTACGACTTGCTTGACCTATTGCAATGTCAGCTCTTAAATGTAGCCTGACCTTATGGAACTAATGCCACAAATGTTATGCTAAAATTAGACACAGTTTTTTTCCACACTCTGTCTAGTGGTCTATGTGAGAAACTCTACGGCTGTCTCAATATTTTAAACAATCTGCTGCAGTTTTCACACAGAGATGTGAATGTCTGACCTTCGGTTTTTCTTTTCTTTTTTCCCACATCACCTGTTGTGGGCAGCCAGATTTGCTTATTGACGTCTTGTGCTCTTGACACTACAGATTCTTGGGCTAGGGTTTTGCTGAGACATGCTCTCGGCTGGGCCCTGCTCCCCTTCATGGTCCAGTTTGTTTTCCAGCATGGACACTGATGACAGAGACTGGTGAAAGGGCACATCTCCTCTCTCTCTATAGTTCTATGTATGTTCCAACTTATTCACCTTGTCATTCGGCTCAGATGCCCTCACTAACATTCTCTATCAATTTTTAATGCACAGCCATATGGTGGAGCCTGTTTTTCTGCAGGTGCTGTGCCAAATAAAAGTAAGTAAATAAAGCTACTAAATCCTTGCTGCTGTTGTAACATATGTTTTAAAAGTCTTTTGCGCTATCAAATTGTGCCCAGAATGTAACAAGCATTTTTATACAATGGGACCAATTACAAGATATTGGAGAGTGGAGATATGATGGCAGATGTATAGTGTTCCAAATGGCCCCATCCTTGATGGTGGCTATAGACCCAGCATGGGAGGTGACATCCAATCATGTGGAGATGGCTGCCCTGTCTCTTTATGTCCTGAGTGGTCTTGAAAGATGATCTTTTTAATGTAGCTAGCTGCGATGTCTCTTTCACACCTGAGCTGTCGGCCTTGGATTGCTCACAGTAAAGTGGCAGATGTGATAAAACACAGGACCTCACTCTACAGAACCCTGATGTGTATAATTACACAGTCATTTAATAAGACAAGCAGCGGATTCTGTGTCATGTGTCAGGTGTTGTTCTTCTTCCCTGTCAAGATTTCCCATGTTAGCTTTCAGTCGGCTGTCTCTGCTGCCAACGGCTGTTGTTTGCTAGATTGTTTGTGTGTCACCTCACATGTCTCTTTGTGAGGCGAAGGAATTTGCCACCACAAAAGACTGAAACTGAGAGGGAAAAAGTTCCTTCCATGCCCCGCAAGTAGAACAAAAGAACAGTTGAGAAAAAAAATCTTGATGTTTTTATGCCGGCAACATCTTCAGAGCTTCTGATATAAATGAGCTAAGGTTTCTAAAATTGTCATTTGAATTATGCCTTTCATCTCCCCATGGTTTTTAGCGAAGCAGTTCAGCCCAAGTCTCTAGTGAATGTTTTTTTTTCTTTCCCTGTTTGCATTTCTGAACAAGCGCCATAGCCGTAATGAATTCTATTATTTTAAAACCAATTACCGCTAGTTGGGAGCTCGCTGCCGTCGTCGTTCTCTCCTAGGAATTGTGCAGTTGCAGTGTTGACTGCGTTAAGACCTCATAGTATTTCTTGCCATTTCCCTAAACACCCATACTAATGTACTTTTCTCTTGTTACTGTACCTACTTCTTACATATACAAGTGTTAAACTAAAGCAGAATTAAAAGACTAATGAATGCTGTTTGAATGCTTTTTATTTCAATGCTGTGTTTGACTGTAGTGTAGGCAATTTGAAGGAAAATGTCAATAGACAATAGAAATGACCCTAAAATATAATAACCAATATATCAATTTACTTTCTTAATGAATAATGTATGAGGTACTTTCAGCACTAACACTTACCGTTAGAAATTGACCTTGTATCTAATTTCTCCCTTGGGAGGTTGTGGGAAAGGCTTTTACCACCTGAAATGTACCTTAAGGCAGGAAGCTGAAGACATGTCTTGATTGTTCTTTTCAGAAACATAAATAGCATAATTAAACCTTGATGCTCTAACATTGCAGCTTTTTATTTATGGAAGATGCTGTAATTATATTGGTTCATGATCAGCAATCTTCAGGCACAAAGTTTTTTCTCCGTTTATTGTTTTGTTAAGCACTTGGACCCCTGGTTTACACTTGAAGGTGAACTATATTCATTCCTATAGAAACACTTGTATAAAGTCAACTTACCTCACATACAAACTTTAGCACTGCCCACAGTTACAGACACGTTCACTCATTAAAAGCCACTCCGGCTCTCCGTCTGCCCTAAAGATTGATTTATGGCTTATTTAATAAGCTGAAAGGTTACCTCAAAACAGATTTTCTACATAATTTAACAATTTAGTGCCACTCGATAAGCATTTATGTCAAGCTGGGAAGTTGTAATATTTCTCTCTCTGATGCACCCCCACATTAACACAGATATTACACTATTACACACACATAATTAGTCATTAGAAGAATTATGAAATATTCAACATGTTGTATCAGTGTGGAGTGGGGTTGGGTCCGAAATGTGGTCTACAATAGCCAGAGCATTTGTTAACAGTGCTCAGTGTTCTGCTAATTAGCTCAGCAGCTGCCCTGTATTAGGCTTCTTTGTTCCAGATGTTATCTCATCAGAATGGCATTGTTCATCCTTATGACTCCGGCACACTTTATTGGTCCACATCACCGTGACCTGACCACTCCCTGTTTCCTCGAGGTCAGACCACAATTGCTGTACCCATCCGCATGTTTTGATGATGGTTGGTGGTCATTTTTACCAGTTCATATTCTGTTACCCACTGAGGCAAGTTTAAATCGCCGCAGCTTTTGGTCCAATTTCTGCCACATTTTGTTGGGTGTTTACTGTACTAATGGTTGGTGTACACAGCTCCCCTTTTAAGATGGGGCCTATAATGTCACAGCACAAAATAGCTTTTCCCTCACAAATGGCATTGTGGCTCTAAGCGAAATGTTTGCCAATAGCTTGACATTATGTTCCCGTTCCCAAGAGAAAGGATATCAGTTTGTCAACCCGTTACCTTGCCCGTAAAAGCAAGGATTTTCTGTAGCAAGGATATTTGCTATTGTGTCCTTATAGTCAAAACATCAACACTGTTCTCCATTCAGAGTCGCACCAGCCGGTGATACAGTGTGCACTCATTCATATTTCCTCTCTGGTCAAGGCTTTCATTTTTCTGCACATATTTGAGCGGTTAGCCCCTGTGTCTTTGCATAGATTGCCAGAATGTGCATGTGATACTGGCGATGCGACCGGAAGAACGGAGTATTTTCAATCTGGAGCTCAGTCTTTGGTCCTGGGTTGAGCTGCTTCTGTGGACCGCCGTGGCTTAGGCGGGGTATGGCTGACAGCAGGGATACAAACACTTCCCATCCCCTGCCACAAACTGGTTCAGAGCTTTCGGAAGTAGACGGGAATCTGCGCGTCTCAACCTTTGTTTCCCACCCTTCGCTCCATCTGGAAGCCGGCTTTCTTGTATTTTATGTGACGCTGTAGGCACATTCCACATTCATTTTGAAGGAATTCAAAGAAAAGACAAAGGAGAGACCCTGAATTTTGATGTCAAGAATAGAGATGAGAAAACAAACTCCATACTATATACTCCTTTACACAGAGTCTTGCCTTTGCATGAAGTTCTCATGTGGTCAGTTTGTCTCCTACCTGGCTCTTAAACTGTCTTTCTTCCTTCTCCTCCAAAACCATCCCAATAGGTTTCTGCCATGGCTTTTTTATATCTTGGACTTATGTGCAGTAAAACAATAACGCTTAATTGCATCCATCTCAGCGGCTTTGTCTCCAGGTTTTTCAGGCTCCAAGGCCTAATGAAAAAGGAGAGGCATCAGTTTAATTATAATGTACTCGTCTGTTATCGAGGAGAGATTGTTTTTATTTGGAGCCTTAATGAATTTCTCATCAGTTTGTTATTAACATGGTGCTATCCAGGGCTGAAGTGAGGAAGCAGCCAATTACATGGCTTTGTTCTCCCTGATGGACAAGTATTTGTGCCTCTGTTGAGACGAATAACTTGCGGAAATGCAAGGAGAGAAAGGATGGTAATGGCTCCCCAGTACTGCCAGACAATTTTCTGCTTCAGGTGAAGTAAAATGGGGATGTACCATTTCTGATAGTGTCTAGCTACTTATCCCAGATATTCAGGGAATGGTCCTGTCTGCTTAGTCAACTACATGTAACGATAATGGATTCATAACATGTGGATAGATATGACAATAGTGAAGCATAATGATAGTGACATTTCCCCCTCAGTGAACCCAGTTGAAAATGGCGTGCCTTTCTTAACCTAAAACCCATTTGGCTCTGGGCTAATGGGATATGATGAAAACTAAATGATGTGTGGGGCCTTGTTATTTGCCTTTGCTCACAAACACTTCCCCAGTTTATTGCATTTTACGGTCGAAGGGCTTGATCACTAGTATTATGGCTTTGTAAATGGAACTCAATAAATTACCCTCTGATTAAAGACAATGCCCTCACTTAAGGTGTGAGGCCCTTACGTCATGCATGATTAGCACAGAGCATTTTGTGGGCTTTACTTTAATCACTTAAGTTACTCTTTCATTTAGCCTTCACCTAAATCAGTCAAATGCCGAAGGGGAACATACCTTTAATGTAGACCTTAGGAACCTTACCGTTAGTGGTTGAGAAAGCTATCACTTGCTTATAATGCTTATCTTTTAATTCAAGGAAATGTAATACGAAGAGCTGAGGAATTGAAAAGAAAAAAAGAACTGGTGTATTGGAGTCATTGCCTTGATCTTACTGTTTTTATGAAATCTTATCTCTGCGTTTTCATCTACTACTTTTTTAGGGTGAGCCACTTCTAACTAAACTTTGGCAACTTGATACTGTGACAAAATGCTTCCCATTTACAATCATTTTAGACTCATTTTTTTTATAAGTGCAGTCTCTAGAGGATCTTTTTTACCCTTCATAACAGCTGATAGTCAACCCTGCTCCCAGCTTGTATTGTAGTTCGCTGTCCATGGTGCTGAAGGTCTTTTTCTGGTGATCTTGGTTGTGCTCTTAACTCTTTAGATTTTTTGTGTAGGAAAGCATGTGCACATAAATCTATGCACTAAATATTCATGTAATTTGCTGACTGGTGTTATTAATTAACTCTTTGCCTGCCAAGGACAAAAATTTCCATGTTAAGAACTCACCAGGGTCCCGAAGCTCATGTTGACTTGTGCATTAGAGTCACATGCGAGACAGATAAACAGTAAATGAAAACTTAAAATAAAAGTGCATTTATCTCAACCTTGTCTCAAAATGGCTGCTTTTTGATGAAAACTGCTGTTGATAACAAAAGAACGGATGAATGTTGAACAAATTATTTTATTTTCAATGAAAGCAGAGACTTGGATCTTTACTTTGGCACATGCATTTACATTTTAATGTGTCATAATTTCTTTTCTGTGGGATTGAAAAGTTGTTGAAAACAACCTCTAACAGGCTACAGGTTGTTTTTACAAAAAGGACTGGCAATGATAGAGTTAACATGTAGTTCTATAAGTGGACTTGATATTCCAATATATCATTCACTTAGTCCAGAAGTTAATAGTTTCCAAAGTTTTCTCCTGTGTTAGATTGAAACCATGCCAATCACACACTGGATATTCATATATGCAGCTTTTCACCGCCGACATGAAGTCAAGTTTGGCGTGTCAGAATAACAACGATGTGGTAAATAACGAGCCAGATGGTGCAGGTCTGTTGACACAAGGCTTTTTGCATG